>JAODAL010015728.1:0-82867 GCA_025379985.1 Phyllomedusa bahiana | reverse complement strand
GAGAGATTGGGTCCCAAATGGTCAGTACGGTCCCGCCAGAGACTCAAGGGGGGTCGGGACCAATAAAAGGTCTGGCGGTGCATAAACCCTGGGCAAATTGCGGCTAATTGTCCCCTACAGGAGACCAATGAAGGGGGAGGTCCTGTTCGAAAAGGCCAGTTTGCTGGGCAAGAACTGGTAGAAGACTGACAAAAAACAATGTCACATTAAAGTCAATGACATCCTGTAAGGCTCTTCTGGACTCTGGGAGCCTGGTTACCCTGGTCATGCCATTTAGAGACCCTATGTCAGCCCCGAGTCATGGGGGTCCTGTGCACCATGGGACACCAAGAGTACCCCAGGGCCCTTTGGGTGAAACCGAGACTTCTTCGGGACGGGGCCACCCATGAAGGGGGGGAGGTTAGGTCCCAATGCATACGTGATCCTGGGGAGGGATTTCCCCTTTTTTTTGGGACTTGTGGCACAAAAGGTTTCATGTGTGGTAAAAACTGTAATGAGTTAATGCATGCCCTGCTATTGATCCAGAACCTTTGACCCAGACGCCATGGCTCACCATAGGGTGACCCTAGAAACCGGTGATACTTTTCCCCTACGGGGTTTTGGCAGGTGAGACGAGGAACAAAGGGGTGGGTGTTATGCCTGTCCTTGAGGTCTCAAAGGGATAATTTTGGAACACTTTGCTTTGAGATCCCCCCTGTGAAAGCTAGGAAAAAAAGTAGGTTATAAAAAGGGGGGAAACCAATACCCAGGGGGGAATACAGTCTTTTCCCCACATGGGAGTTTTAACCAGGAGCTCTTTTTTATCAGGGGGATAAAGTCCATGGGAGGGGGTGGGGGACTGGTAGTGCCCCGGGGCCCTTTTCGGAAAATGGTCTTGGGCCTCACAAACAACCGTGCTAGGGGCATCGGGGACGAAATGACAAAGGGGCGCATCCCCAAAATTTTTCGGCCAGGGTTTAAAAGGGAGTAAAGCGTACTGTGAGTCCGGGGCCCGAGTGCCAACTAACCTCCCATGCCCCTTACAGGGGTTCCCCGGGGCCTTTACCTGTAATAAGGTACCGTTTTTAGAGGGTCTCAATGACCCGTTGGCCCAATAGTTAATCTGGCCCGAGGCCAAAACCAATATATTTTGGGTGGTGGACTACGCCACAGTTTACCCTGAGGCCATACCTTTGAGAATACCTCCCCAAAACTTTTTGCCAAGAGTTTTCCATATGTTTTCCCGTATTTGGCATTCCAAAGAGATCCTTACTGATAAAGGGGACCCCCTTTATATCAAAGGTCACCAGGGTTTTTATGCAAGCCCCTTAAATATTAACATTTGCCCGCAGTAAACCATCCTCAAACGGAGGGTCTGGGGAAAGATTTAAAAAGACCCTGAAGAGTATGTTAAAGAGGGTCAGAAAGGATGGTAAGGACTGGAAACTCTCGTTGCCTTATCTAATGTTCTCAGTCCGGGAGGTTCGCTCACCAGGGGAATTTTCCCCTTTGAGTTAGTTTTTGGCTGCTGTCCCCGGGGTCTTCTTGACATTGCCAAAGAAACCCCCAAGAGTTAATAGAGCATATTTCCCAATGCAAACAGATTTCGGCATTATGCCTATAACAGGGAAAATTCTAAGCAGCTCGGAAGCCAAAGCTGTGTTATAATAGGGGGGCCAAAATAAGGACTTCAACCCGGGTTTGGGGTTATTCCTACTGTAGAAATAAATTCCTGGCTAAATGGTAAGGGGCCCGTGAAATCCTTTTAGAAAGTAGGGGAAGTTAATTAAAAAGTATACCAGCCCGGGAAAAACCAAAACCGAACAGTTTACCACGTGAACTTAATTAACCGTAAAGACCGGACCCGACTGCCGTACCACACCCCATAAGGGGTCCCCAGAGGTAGTGTGTCAGAGCCCCTGTCAAAGTCACAGAAACAGGAGACCCCGGATTTTCCTCCAAAGGGAAAACGGATGTGTTTTCAGCTGCCAGGGGCGTACTTAACCTCATAAAGCATAACATTGTCACCGACCAGGGGGAAAAGTTAACTTAAACCTTATCGGGTACCAGAAGCTCGTAGCGACAATATCTGAGGAGGTTTAAAAAAATGTTGGACCTCGGGTGATTGGAGTCCAAACGAGTGTCGAGTCCAATAGGGTCATCCCAAAACCGGGGGCCCCCACACGCTTCTGTAATGATTTCCCGGAAGCTGAATGATATCCAAGTTTACGCTACCCAATGCCCCAAGTGGACGAATTAATTTAAGGCTGGGTCACACCAGATATTTTTCCCCCCGCTCGACCTTACAAGGGCTATGGGAGGGCCCCCCTACAGATATACCAAGGAAAAGACGGGTTTCGCCATGCCAATGACTGTTCCATAAGTCTGCCTACCTTTTGGTCTGCATGGGGCTCCAGCACCTTCCCAAAGGTTGATGGTTTCGTCCTTAAACCCCATCGTCGTTAGCACAGCATCCCCTAGAAAAAAATAATAGTTTTAGCGGGGACGGACAGCCACTACCAAAGGGTACAGCGTTTTTTAACCCCTTAGAGGGGGCGGGGTTAACAGCTAACCCCTAAGAAGTGTCCCTTGGTCTAAAAAGCCCAAACCCCTAGCATACATAATGGGGTGGGGGCTTTATAAAACCCCAGTTAATAAGGTGGAGGCGATACAGGGCTGGGCCACAACCCACAACCAAAAAGGGCATGAGGGCCTTTCTAGTTTTTGTTGGTTATTATCGCAGGTTCATTCCGAACTTTGCGAATAGCGCCCCACTAACAACCTGACAAAAAACAGCAAGTCTGTCATGGTCTGAAAAAACCAGCCTGATTACCCCAAATTTTAAGAAGGAATTTTGTCGACAGACAGATGCGTCGATGTGGGGCGGGGTTGCAGTGCTTTCCCAGGAGGTAGAAGGTGAAAGCACTCATCACTATTTTAAGCAGGAAAAATCACACCCGGCAGAGAGGAACTATAGCATTGTGGAACGGGAAAGGGTTTTGGGCCCTAAAATGGGCACTTGAGTCCCTCAAATATTTTTTATCGTCGTCACTTTCGGGTATCACAGACCAGCTCCATTGACTTTGGTGTCTCAACTAAAAGGAAACGCAAGATCACCAGATGGTTCCTGACACTCAAAATTTTTGTTTCTCTTGGGGCATAGGGGGAGGGAAACACAGGGGAACGCGAGCACGTCAAGAACACATTGTTTGGGGCTAATGGCCCACCCCACAGCTCGAACAGAGGGGGGGGTATTAAGACAGGACAGGTGGAGGGTGGGGGGAAGTATATTTCCCCAAAATGCTGTCAAGCAGCCTTGGAAAAGTAGGGCCATGCGTGTCACCGAGTGGCCGGGTGGGAAGGGGAACCAAATTCTCATGTATCATAGTTACTGACTGATATAAGCTTCCCTCCGTTTATCCGGGTCGGCTTTTCTGGAGTGGGTCAAAGAGCCGGGGTTTGGGGCCCCCCCTCCCACGACCAGGTAAGGCTGGTGTCCGGCCTAAAAAAAACCTGACTGCAGGGCCCTTTATGGGGGCGGTGTTTTCTGGAGCCATATTGTGATAAAACATGCATTATGTTTGCAGCTTTGCCCAGGGTCATGATGTGTCCCGGGAAAAGTTTTTTCTGTTTTTTGTGTAGTTATGCCACCGAGCAGGGTTTTGTTTTATGCCTGAATTTGAGGGCGTGTTTTGTTTCCAATTATCTAAAAAAACCCCCGGGGACGCCTGGACTTGAACTTTTTCCAGTGTGTCACTGTCTCTGTCTGTGGGAAGCCCCCCCGCTACTCTCTGGATGCGATCCCTCACAAAATATAGGGATTTGGGAAAATTACTCACTTTCAGGGAACTCATTTGGGTATTGTTTTAGACACATGCTATCCTTCAGGTCTTAACTATAGATCAGACCTTATGTATTTATATTGAGCTAGCATATATCTTTCTTTAACCCCTACATAGTTTATTCGTTTCAATTTATAAGAATATTGTATATTCAGTGATATTTGTTGGATTTCAACATGTTTTTGTAACTTTATGTTGATATATTCCTTAAGGGGTTAATGATCAGGTGTGCTGTCTAATTGGTTCCAGGAAGTGGATATATGTTTGGTTTCCACTGCCACATGTATGTTACGATTAAGGGCCATCTGTTTGGCCTGAAACGCGTAAACAATATGCAGTTCTATGTGATTTTATTTCACTCTTTTAACCTTTTTCCAATAAAGTGCGTTTTCTACAAGAAATAATTTTTCTAATCTCACCCGGAGCACGAGTGCTGGAATATCTTGCTTACATGTTTACTACTGGATCCAACAGCCGGATTTCCATTTCCTTCAGTGCACTATGTGTGGAAGGGGCGCATTCAGATCCTACATGGACTTCAGATACCGGTGAGCGTTTACCGTTTTCTCTTCTACTATATTTATCGTCAGGCCTATAAAGCCTGGGTCTGCAGGCCTGTCATGGCTGCTGGTGTAATGCTGAAGCCATTGTGTAAGTAACGCTCGCCCAGGATCACTTAGTGTGTCCCTGGCATAGTTAGACCCATCTTTGTGTGTGTAGTTAGAGCTCAGCTGAGCAGGTTTTGTTTTATATTTTTGTGCCTGAAGTTAAGGTCGTGTTTTGTTTTGTCGTTAAATAAACCCAGGCCCAGCCTGGACTTGAACCTTACCCGAAGTGTCACTGTCTCTGTTGGAGCCCAGCCCACTACCTAATTTGGACGCTAATTCCTGACTATATATATATATATATAATATATATATATATATATATATATATATATATATACTTATTTCAATATTCCCCATGGCTGACTTAAACATTTTAAACTATTTTACAATACCCTTGACAGCCCGACAAATTTTTTTTAAGTTGGAAAACCAGTTAACCTGCACTCAAGTAACTCTGCTATATAATATGTGCATAATTCTGCTATAAACTGTGCATACTAGTAATAAACACTAGGCAGGGCCTAATAGCACATTAGTTTATCAAAAATTCTAGAGTGGCCCAAAATGCCTCAATGTTATAGAACATGCTTTCACACCAATTTTAAGAAAAAAATCCTTTAAAGCACTACAATTCCTTTTTTTGCTCTGTATTTGGAAAATTTCATTAATTCCTTAATGACTGACCGCCGGCGGGCATTTCAGGTCATTCATCTGCAGCGCCATCTTTTGGCATAGCGGTTTGCGGCACTGTACTTCACAGCCCTCCTCCCCGGCACTTAACCCTTTGATTGCTGTGGTCAGTGACCGCAGCATTATCAGAGGGCTTTCCCCTGCTCTGTTGGGTGATCGGGACTCCCGGTGACCTGACAGAGCCCGGGGAACGGCTGCTCAGTCAGTCCTGGGGATCTAGAGTAGCCCCAGGGCTTTCTGTGTCAGAAGCCAGCGATCAGGGCACACTGTGCTGCCCTGATTGCTGCCTGTGTCAAACTGTGTCAAAATAATGTATTAGCATATATGAATATGCTAATACATTACTAATTGTAAAAAAAAATGTAAAACAGTCATCCCTTCATGAGATTAAAAAAAAGTAAAAAAAAAATAAAAAAGTAAAAAAAAAAAAATAAAATAAATAATAAAATAAAAATAAATATTTAATAAAAAATAATTATGCATACATTACACACACACAAAAAAAACCTCCACATATTTGTTATCCATGCGACCATAATACCTTTAGAATTAATCTAACAAGTTATTAAGTGTGAAATGGGAATGGTGTAAAAAAAAAAATTAAAAAAGTGAAATAAAAATTGAAAAGTGAACTTAAACTATTCCCTACAAAAAGTACAACTTGTCCCGAATGAAACAAGTCTTCATACAACTGCATCATTGAAAAAATAAAAAAAGTTACGTCTGTTGAAACGCAAGAAGACAAAAACTAATGACCATTAAGTATTTTTCAGGAGTTCAACTTAAGGGGTTAAATAAATTATAAATAAACACATTATATCAACCAAAACATTAAACTAGATGGCTTTGTCCAAGTATGTATTAGTATATATTTTAGCAGGTCAGCTAAGGTACTTAGGTTGCTGAGCATCACTTGGAATACCATCCCTGTTGCTGGTCCTGAAATAGCATGCTGTACTCACCCATAAATTGTTATCTGTTTACAGGCTGAACAGGTATAGAGCATTCTCAAGATGTGATGAAATGATGGCTTTAATGCTATTGCAGCATAACCCAATTCTTAAATGAGATGCTAAACTCAGGTCAGGTCGAGATAAGGCATAAGATAAGATAAATGTAACATTCCCTGCCTCTATAAGTCCTTATACTCAGTAAATTGATACCACATTACCCTCTGACTGACATCTCTGACAAGGCTGAAATATACAAACTGGATGATACAGACAAAACCTAATTCTACTTTGCTACAGCTTTTGATAAAGTGTATCCACAGGTTAAATTAAAAATGGGGTCTCAGATGCCAGATGGTATATCAATAACATAGTCATCTTCAATCAAATAAGATGGCAATATGCAGTGAGCTGCAGTACTGATCTCTATTTCCTCCATGGTAATTAAGAATAATTCACCAAAGAATCCAGTGAAGTGTGTTATCCTCCAGCACCTCAAAGTTAAAATCATAAGCTCTCGGCATGACAACTTTAAAAAGGACCGGGCCGGGACGATGGGTAGGCAGAGGTGGGCGATCGCCTAGGGTGCCATCTCTGCCTGTTAGATGTGGGGCGTATAAACACTTACTCTGTCTGACAGTGATCCATTATGATAATGCTGTGGCTGCCTGCAGCACAGCGCCCCTGTCATTAAGCAGCAGCCACTGTTCTTTGCAGTCATTCAGTGGCTGCTGCTGGTAACACCACCTGCAATGCTCGGCCCGCCCCTTCCACACTGCGTGGCGCAGTCTTCTGCGGCGTACATCACCACAAGAAAGAGTACCACACAGCTATGTGCCACTGGACTACTGCCTGCCTATCGCCCGCATGTTTCTTCCGTGTGGCAGCAGAGAGAGTCGGACACAGTCAGTGACTGGCTGGTCGACCACCTGCAATAGTATGCAACCTTAGTCACATACTTAACTCTTACATCGATCGAGCCCTTGCTGAGTGCAGGTGTCAGCCGGGTGGGTCAGGGGTGCAGGTGCCAGGTGGACATCTTATGACTGGGCTGGTCTGGACTCGAAGCAGAGCTGCGTGCACACCGAGGTAAGTCTGTCTCAATAAGAGACAGGCTAACAACAAATTAAATGACTGAAACCTGCCCGCTGCTAAGTGGAGTGGGCAAGTGGCAGGCTGTGACTGTAAATAAAGAGTAAATAAAAGTAAATAAAGGGTATGTTCACAGGGTGTAATTGCGGCGCATATTTTGGCTCATAATTGCCCTCCAATACGCCCGAAACGTGCCCCATAATTACGGTAACTGCCTCAGTTTTACCCGACGCGTATTGAATGCCAGGGGTAAGAAGTGACATATTACTTCTTACTAGAGTTAACATGGCGGGGATTATGTATTTGAATGGGGACACCCTTCCCGCTTAAGTCTAAGATCACATGATGTCTTGCGGCACTTACCTGTGCGCACCACAAGACGCCGGGTGTTCTAGAAGTACGCGCTGATCAGCATGTACTACTAAAGCACTGGGGGGCGTCGCAACATATGTGCGTGCGTGCGGGTGCGCGTCGGGGTGGGGGCACTATTTGCCTCATGTGCCTAGGGCACCAAAATGGCTTGTCCCGGCCCTGAATAAGGATAACACACGTCACTGGATTCTTTGGTGAATTTGCCCGCAGTCTTACAGGATTTCCATTTTTTGGAACCATCATTACTCCAGTCATTTTCAAAGAGTTGGACGAGCACCATAAGACCTTTTTTTAGTTTCTAGAATAATGATTTATCATGTACATTATCACCACAAAGCTATTTAATATCACCTAATCACCTATATACTGTTATTAACAACATGCATGACCAATATCACCAGTGGTATCACTATATAAGGCCCTAACAAACCATGACCACTAGTGACTCGATAATAATACCATAATATTAACATTCTCACTCCAGCACAGTGGATTAGGTTTACACTAATGTCAGCCAGCTTTATTCTTATATACTCACTGACAAAGGGTTTTCAAATGTTTTCTGAAACCCCTCTGCTACCTGTGTCTACAGTAAAATAAAGAGCTCCAGTAAAGACACCAGAGCCGAAGTGTTCCCCATCAGTCTCCCAGCAGTGATGTCACGCACATTGCTGATGTGATCCTATCACTAGGCTCAGCGGTCACTGCACAAATGTATGGTATTTGACCACTGGGGCCAGTGATTGGCTCATCACATAAGCAATGTATAGGACATCACTGCTGGGAGACTGGCGGGGAACACCAAAGCTTTGTGGCACTGGAATAGTGATGGTGGGAGATGTGACTACCAGTTATTTTTTAAAGCGATCCCACCCACTAGAGGGGTATAGAGAAATCTTGGAATACTCCATTAATGAGCTTAATAAGACTAGTTCCAGAACTGTATTGTGTTGACGAGACTGTTTTGCATTGAACAAATTAAGTAAGAGATTTTCAACCCACTTCCAACCATGTCCTCTCCTCAGAATTTTTGACATATCCCAAACACAGAGACATATCCTTTCCTTCTAGTTTTCAAATCTGTGGTTGTTGCTGCTGTATTTCACAAATAATAGTGTCACAGCAATAGTTACCCCAAAACTTGGTGCCACACAGACAGCACATCTGAAAAATAGCTTCAGATTGCAATAATGGACCACATACTAAGAGTGCCCCCTTTGTGACACAAACAGTAATAGTGCTCTTCCTTTGGTCTACACACTAAAAATGCTTATTCTTATGTCCTCTAGATAAAAGTAAAGGGGTTGTTTAGATACCATTTTTTAAGTTTAACTGTAGTGAAAAAGGCTATGAGAAAATAAAAAAACATACTCACCTCACCATACCCACATTTGATCCAGCTCCTCCTGTCTTCTGTTGTCTTCCTGCTCAAGCTAAATGGAATGTCACTGCTGCAGCCTTGGATTGATTGTAGTGGTCATGTTAGACTGCCCGAAATCACAGTTTGAAGCCTGCACCTCTGAACTGTGTAATGTGACTACTGCAGCCAATCAGTGGTTACAGCAGTGACATTTCATTAGGTCAAAGCCAGAAGACAAAAGAGAACCGGGAGGCGCATTACTGGATCAAATGTGGTGTGAAGTTGAATGTTTTCTGTTTTTTTATGTTTCACAGCTTCTGTATAATAGTTAAAGGTAAAGGGCCAATCCCTTTTTTTGCCTTTAGTTCATTGGAAATTGCCTCTAGTTACACAGATGTGCCAGTAATTTTGCTTACCTGCAGCTGAATTCAGGATTTCTTACTGCTGCCACTGGGTCATGTGAGAGATGCTAAAACACACAGCATGGTTGTATGACCCAGAAGTGAACCTCCCTATGCATAACCTATTGGAGGTTCAAAGTCAATCTCATAGGAATGCATTCAGATTGTACAAGTTGTAAGGGGTAGCTATTGTTGTGACACTATTATTTGTGAAATACAGCAGCAACAACCACAGATTTGAAAACCAGAAGGAAAGGATATGTCTCTGTGTTTGGGATATGTCAAAAAATCTGAGGAGAGGACGTGGTTGGAAGTGGGTTGAAAATCTCTTACTTCATTTGTTCAATGCAGGACAGTCTCGTCAATTGTACATCATACATCAATGCTATCTAATACCAGTATGTTTACATAGAATAGAACAATAATCACACTCAGGGCCACATATATGAAAACTGTCTTGGTCTAAAACTTACTTTGTTGCCCATAGCAACCAATCAGAGCGCCCCTCTCATTTTTCCAGGGCACTATATGAAATGAAAGGGGCACTCTGATTGGTTGCTTTGGGCAATAAAGGGAATTATAGACCTAGACAGTTTTCATATATGTGGCCCTCAGTGTCATTGATTCTTTTCAGAATTTCAGGGTAAAACAAAGTTCCTTGTATTGAGGGAACAAGCTACAGCGTCATGCTGCTTATGGTTAGGATAACATTAATATGTTGACAGGTTCATTTTAAAAACAGATGGAATACTTCTGAATTTTAGAAACTCTGGGGTTAATGTTTTTATGTTTCTGATCTGGTTTTGCTGTATTTAAAATAGAGACAAAGTTGATTATAAAACAAAGGACCGAGAACTTCATTTGGTAAATTGCAGAGTACAATTGATTGGTTTATGTTTTATGCACAGTGGTAAATTCTAAGCCTCTGATACACATCTTTGTGCCACCAATTTCATACAGAGGCATATATACTTCCTAATAATGTCATGCCAGATCAATGAAATGCCATCAGGATGTTTTAGTATGGCACAAGTAGAACCCAAAGATCTCTGCAAAATGAGATACCAGATAAGATGTAAGAAAAGCTAGTGATTGGTCCACATCTGATTAGAATTCTGACTTACATATTATATCAGGGTGCTGATGAACAAAGTCATTTTTATATCTTCACAGTTATCTGTGTATCTAAAACATAATTTACTAAGAAATGGGAAAAAAAAACTCAGAAAAAGAAAATAAAACCACAGTTAAACTTTGAAAAAAATATTGCAATTCTCCAGCTCATTTTATTCATTTATGTGTTTATTTTTTTAAATACATGAAAACAGTAAAGTTCAATTAACAAAGGTACAAGTGACAACAAACAAATATATCTATATACATTTCTAGAAACGAAAATAAGGGTTAAATAACAAAGCTTTCTAATCCTTCATCAAATGGCAAATACTGATCATATTTTGTCAGATAGTACTGGGTAGCACCTATTAATTGGCTGTAATATACGTTAGTCTTATTTGGTGTAAGTTATACACAGTGTGAGTTAAAAATCAGAGTCCATAAAATTCCTATAAGGTGTTTAACTTAGGTGGTTCTAAAAATGACCATGATCATTTGGATTTCGTATGCTAAATACAGCTTTTTAATACATGTTATGTTTTCTGACTGATAAATCTCTCTGTGTTACAGATCTAGATGGAAGTTATTAAGTTTTCAGCTTTATCTTGCCCTATATTGGACTGTCATGGTCCTTCTTTAAACTAGGTCCCGTTACAGGACAAGTGTAACCATGTACATTGAGCAATTGTAAATGTGGTACAAATTCAAACCTAAACACGTTTTGTGCTTAGGTTACGTTCACACGTCAGGGTTTTTCCTATTGAAAAAATACGTGTAATCCTTGGCAGAGGCAGTTTTTACCTATGATTTGGAGGTGGGTTATCTCCATGTCCATTCTTTTTTTTTCCCACACCACAGATTTGAAATCCGGGGTGAGAGGATCCACGCTGTAGGTCACAGTGAGAACTCCACCGCAGACTGCCCGTTCAAATGAATGGAAGGCGACTTGCACAAGGATTTTAACATAGAATTCAATGTGGAAACCACAACAAATTAAGCGTTAAAATCTGCCGTGTGAACATACCCTTAGAAGGCATTATATTTTATTTTTAATTCTGTATAGACGCCACCCAAACCATTTATTAACTGATACAAGTGCACAGTGCAGAAGGTTAGCATTACCTGAACTATTTAAAATCCTGCACACATAAAATACCAGTGAATATATAACTTTATTAATAAATATTATATATTTGACATTATGGCTGTAAAAACAAACCTTTAGTTAAACCACTTTATGATTATCCAATGGTTCACACTACCAATGAGGTAACGGGAACCTTAAGTGTCCTGAATTTTTACAGACAGAGCAATAATAATTTATACGCCTGGTGGATGCATTGATCTGAGCTGTAGTTGCTCACACTTTAGCAGCACAACACTCAAAACACTTGCAACAACTAGCGCACATGCTACAATTCAAGCAACTGCTGCACTGGATATTCTTACAGCAGCAGCACAAGGACTTGAAACAATCACAGCATTGCAAACATTTACAGCAATTTGAGCATTTTAAACATTCTAAACAGCTGCAGTTTTCCAGACACTGTAGACAGTTGCAGTTCTCTAGACAGCTACAGCATTTGCAGCACCTTAGGCAGCTGCAGCACTGTAAGCATTTGCAGCGCTCTAAGCAATTTGAACACTTTAAGCATTTTAAGCACTCCAAACAGGGGCAGCACTCTAAGAGGCTTTGGAATAGTTGGAGTATTTTCGCAACAATCTGTAACAAAAAAGAAAGAACAACATTAGAACACAGAATTGTTGGAAATCCATACAAGTACAAGGTAAGGTGAATAGCATAAAAAATGCAGAATGACCTCCCCGGACTAAACTGTAAAAGGTAGAATTTACATGTACATAGAGTCCCTGCATGCAATAGGTCAGGACAGCTTCTCTCTATGTTCAGCTGTTATAATTTTCTAATTTAATGAATTGAAAACAATTAACTATTATCCACGATATATCTACACCCAAAAAAATTGTGGCAAACTTTACTTTTTTTTACTCTTTACTGGAATTTATGGTGAATTCTGTTCCTGCAACAAACTAAATGTGAGGTAAATAAATAATAACTTACAGAATTCTCACAGCAGAGGCAGGCCAGCAGGCTGATAATGACTCCAAGTCCGATAAGAATGTACTGAATAAGCAGGATGGAGAAAACGTAGAGATACATGCCATTGTGGCAATTTCTATGTGGGATGTGATATATTCTGAAGACCCAGACGCTTCCTAAAAATGAAGGTAATTTCACATAAGTTGAACACAAAAAAATTGCATTGCAGAAACTGAAAATACATATTAACTGCTAAAAACCTATGTAAACCTCCTTTGTAAAATGTATATCTTAAATTTCATTTCTACACTGTTGATTTTCCCATTACAAGGCACATTAATATGCCATTGACATACCTAATTTGCTGGTAAATAAGTGATTCATCCCTAAGTTCATAGCTGACAAATAACAGATTGGACAAGTTCTTACCTGCAATAAACCAGGCAAAGACAAACATAGCCACAAGAATGCTGACAATTCTCCTGAGAGTGGGAAGGCAGCATTCAAAGGGTAACAGTACCCAATAGGCAAAGCTGAATGCCCCCATAACAATCATAAACACAGGTATCCAAGGTTCCTCTGGACACGAATCTCAGTGTATTGCTCCTGATTAAAAGGATCGGGAAACAGTAAAAAGTAATACTTATTCATAGGGCTAGAAATCTCTTAACAACCATTACACTTATAGTTTAAATGACTGTATTGCTTACCTACAACAATCAGTGCAACACCAAGCGCAGTCCATGTTGCAAAAATGAGAAACTGAATGACTAAAATTAAAAAAAACAAGGAAAAATATTAGATTTTTATAAAAACAACATATATCATTTTATATCACTAAGAGTTAAACACTGTCAAAAATAGTCAATATGGAAATTGAAAAGAAGGAATAATACTTACTGAATCTTAAATTGCAGCAGCCTAAAATATTAAAAGAGAATACTATTAAGTCAGTGTACAGAGTACATACTATAGACTAAGCAGAGCAGCCTGATTAAACTGAGGCAACCAAATTTGCATATTGTACCTAAATGTCCATTTTAATAGGCTGCTAATAAAACATTCATAACTAGACAAGTCAGCATACGGGATATATGTCTGATCCTTTGTCACTATATAACTATACAGAATTCTATTCTTTGGTAAGATTGCTTACAAACATAAGAAGGATATCATGACCTTCATGCCGGTCAGTACATACAGTGCAGAATTGAGGTTGATGGAAATCCATGACCAAATTATTTTAAAGGTGTTTTCTCATCAGACTGGTTCAAAGAGCCTGCTCTTCACAGCCTGCTTCAGACTGCCACCTCTTGATCAGGTTGTTGGTGGTTCTACAGCAATGACTGACGTTTTAGCTCTGCTATTCCTAGCTGAGCCTGTTGGAGGGGTTTTAACAGCAGAGTACAAAGCTACAAAGCTCTAAGGGATCAAAGTTTGCCAATCAGAAAGATAAACAAGCTCATATGCTGCTGATAAGATACAGCAGGGAGTGAAATCACCATACTGTGCTAGAGCAGATAATGGTGGTCGGTAACCTTTGAAACCTTCTGTAAACAAGTAGTAGATAAGAACTGTTCTAACTCTGACATGAATCAAAATCAAAACAGCAATGTTTTTGGTAAAAGTCTTTATCTTTGCCTACATGTTTAAAGCTACTCAATGTGAAGAGAATACCCCTCTATGCAAGGCAAGGACAATAGGTAGGCTAAAGCTGGCGACCGCCACTTCATCCTAGGCAGAAAAGAGGGTGCAAGGAGGTGAGGAATAGGCTGAATTTTCCATAGGTGCGGGAGGGGGACATTATATGCCTTATTTGCCCAGGGCACCAGAATGCCTTTTACCAGTTTCGGGTGGTTATTTAGGCTGGTCATATGCAATTGATATTTGTTGGCAGATTCTGGCAATGTAAAAAGGGTCTACTAAAAATGAAATGTGTACAGGGAAACCCCATTGTCATACTGTGTGTATAAGGTGCTCGACAGCTACTTTTCCCCTCTGTGTATGATAATACATCTCAGCTTCTGACAATTCGATTTCCTCTGGTTAGCAGTGCAGGTATAAGAAGCATCAAAGCTCTATTAAAGAAGGAACCCAGCTTTCCAGAAACTGGAAATGCAATAACTGGGTAGAAGAAGACAACCCAAAGACTTGATTATATTAGGTAAAAATTTTTATATTTATATATTTAAGATTGATGACATTTTATTTTGTATATTAGGTTGATAAATGCAAGAGACTTCTCTAATATTAGAATGGTCTAAACATTACAATTTGCCAATGGCTAGCTTTATAGAAATAAGGCATATTTTTGGTCAAATACTTACACCCGCTTCTCGGTGGAGCGTCTTCTCCTGCCATAGTGCCTGCTGTGTCTGACTGGGTCTTCCTTTCCTTATTAAGGTGAAAAACAAGTAAAACAGATTAGAATTAGGATATGATAGAGTAGCACTTGCTGAACAATGCAGAACATTTCACATGTATTGTCTGTTCCCAAAACCACACTTATAGAGAAACCATACACCTGAAACAATTAAATCCATAGACACACTGAGGTCAAAATATGTACGTGTTGTCTCTAGACTCACATTTCTACATGCTACAAGATTGCACGCCAGCATAAAATATCTGTAGAATGAGTTGGCCCCAGTTATTATAAATGTGTAAAACTCCTGATTTTTAAATAAGGGCTGACATCAAAAAGTTGTTATACTTCTTTTATATGAGGCAAATAATTGATTTTACATGTCAGGAATTGGCAAACCACCATACATATCAACTTACATGTTGAAGTTTTACTGATTCTATAGCTCTTTACTAACAGATGATGCTATTCTTCTATACCATGACTACTTTGACCAACAATTTATAGAGCTCCAAATAATACCAATGTTTCCAGGCAAACCCATGTATGACAATTGAGTACTTTTTTCCAAATATATCCATAAACAGCAAATCATGTTATAATAGTTCCTAACATAGAACTCAATTTAGGTACTGCTATGGCAAAAATGTAAAAGAATGGTACTGAAGACACAACTTAATATCTATTTTTAAATATTCTATGAATCTGGATGCAACATCCCCATATCAGAACCTTCAAGACCCCAACAAACACTGCTAATTCTTCATAACTTATGCTATAGAAAAGCTGTACAGACTAACAAAGATTCCAAAGATATACCACTTAAGAACCAAATATAGAGAGACAGTAAACAGAATGGATTATAATTGACTTTCATTTGCCAAGCAGCATGAAGTCAATATCTACAAGTATAGCATCAGCCAAGCTAAAGCTTGGCAAGGTAACATTATGTACCAATATACAGCCATTTATTTTGTAGTCGGATTGATAGTAGCATAAAGCCAGCTAATGTTATCTATGCCACTCCTGGTAGATGATCCTGAGAACATCACAAAACTTGTGCCCAGAATAAAGTCTTGAAAAGTTTTCTAAAACCAGTCCATAAAACAGTTCCATGCTAGTTTAGAGGCAATTGTATGCAAACCAACTTCTTCGTCTTCATCCACTAGTACAAGACGATTGTAAATTCAGTACCTTTCAGATCCTCAGTGTAAGTCCAAACTGCGACTGTACCAGTGTGTAATGTAGAGATGTCTTCTATTTATATTAATCCGACAATTATCACTCTAATTTATGGAGGTGTGTTAATTTCTCTGGCATGACAACCATCAGCGATTAATTCATTCACTTAAATCTTGTTCACCTCATTTTCAGTGGATGATCCAATGAATTCCATATTCAAACAAAACAAATATCTATGTGCAGAGTCATCTATGAGATCTCATAGGCACATGTACATAAATGGATTTCAAATGCGTCAAGCCCTGTGGAGACAATAGTGGGTTAACTGGTAAGTCAGTTTCCCATAGTGAGTTGGCTAGAAACAGATACATACTACAACTTCTTTATGTTTATATGTGTGGATCACTCATAAATGCCGACATTTCACAAATGTACTTACTAGATAGTAGACAACATACAAAGCCAGTGTGTCCATGAGTATATTTCTTGAGCCAAACAAATACACATAGTGGGACTTTGTAGTCTAAAGGAAATTGAACAAAAATTCAGGGATGTAAATACAAATTAACTGGGAAGTCCAAAGTAGCAGCAGTGGGGGAAATGTAGATATTTTCCCCCCCAACCTTGCCATATTTCCATATAGTTTTTTCAAGTGGACAATTTCTTTAATAACCAGTACAAATAGGTCTTGGTATGTATCGTGATAGAAACAGTGAATTATGATAACGAATGACACATTCCACCGATAAATAATGACTGTATTTTAAGAAGAGATGCTTTTTTACAGCATTGATTGATCTTAAAGTACAAAATGTGTTATGTTCAGAAACATAGATTATCATTGTTTCATAGATCATCACTAGTGTTGAGCGATTATTATCGACAAAGTTGAAATCGGCACTGTTTTTATGTTGATCGAAATTTTTTAGATCATGCGATAATTTAGGTTAAAATCTGTGCATCATCTATTAAGATCGCGCCATTTTCGGCGCTTCCTGTCATTTTGGCGGCCAGCAAATCAGCTTACAGAATAGAGCAGGGTGAGATGTGTGTGCGATGTCATGACTGGGATGTGTATGGTTGCGATTGGCTGGAAAAATCACATGACCTCGTTTTACATAGAACAGCCCTTCCTGTTCATGATCAGTGTCTCTCAGCGTCTCATAGCAGGAGGACGTGCGCTCTGCCTATGTCCAAACAGCTCAGCGAAATTATTCTATTTCTTCACAGAGAAAGCTCTACTGTTAGCTGTGATCCTTACAACTTAGTTAGATCAGAGATTGGAAGATTTTATGTAGTTAGGTAGAGAATTTTAAAGGAGCATCTACCGCTGCAAAAGTCACGGAGGGGAACGGGGGGGGGGGGGGTGGAACCCGCGGGCGAACACAGACAAGCAGACAAGCTCTATAAAGAATACTGGATAAAGTTCACCAAGACTTAGTGTAGACATTGCACTGCAATAGCTTTATTATTAACAGTTTTCTATTGAAATATTTCCTGGATATTGGGCAGCCTGAACTTATATTAGGATACACATCTTTTCTAGTAACTGCAGGTCTCTTTGTTAGGTGCAAAACTCCACTTTTATTCTCAGTATACATTTCAGATAGGTGTTCTTTTTCAATTTTGCCCATTCCAGCTTTGTTGATATAGCCACCTTGCAGTTAAATTAGAATCCAGCAATTTTGTAGTCAGCACAGGTTGATAGGTGCCAAAAATACCTTTTATTATCCGAATACATTACAGATACGTATTTTTTCACTTTTGCGCACTACAGCTTTGTTCATTGAGGCACCTTGCACTTAAATGTGAATACAGCAATTTTGTAGTCACCACAGGTGAATTGAAAGGTGCCAAAAAATACCTTTTATTATCCGAATACATTACAGATACGTGTTTTTTGCACTTTTGCCCAGTCCAGATTTGTTGATAGAGCCACCTTGCAGTTAAATTTGAATCCAGCAATTGTGTAGTTACCACAGGTGAATTGATAGGTGCCAAAAAATACCTTTTATTATCCGAATACATTACAGATACGTGTTTTTTCACTTTGGCGCACTATAGCTTTGTTCATTGAGGCACCTTGCACTTAAATGTGAATACAGCAATTTTGTAGTCACCACAGGTGTCAGAAACAGGAATAGGTAGGACACTGTTAATGGACACATATTGCAAAATGACTTGTTTTTGCAAGATCTTTAACATAGCTAGCAATCCCTGTATTGAGACAACCCATTTAATACAATTAAAAAAGAGAAACAAAGACATGGTGGGATTCCATCCTATTTTAAAAAAACTACTAAAAAACTTGCATGTACAAAATAGCTGGTAAAAAAATTCCTCTGAATTGTACAAGGGAGGTACAGGAAATCTTGACCAGATGTAGGTTATTCAGAGGACATGGAGTATGGAGCACGGACGGGAAAAACAAGTACAGAGACAATTTCCTCCAGCACGTTGAGTAAAATGAGAAAAGAATGCCAAGAAAAAGGGCACCTGGGTGGAACAGGAGCTTTAACCACCAGTATTTCCAAGTGAAGCTCAATTGGTCCGCACTCATATGGAGGGGCAAGCGCTACCCAGGACAGGGACAGTATATGTCCAGTGAAACTAAAATGGTGGTTGAAAGACTCCTTTTTCCGGCACTTTTTAATCTGGGGTCATGCAGGTTTGGGGCTCATGCTGTGGCCCAGGACAGGTATAGTCTATGTCCAGTGAAACTAAAATGGTGGTTCTAAGACTCCTTTTTCCGGCACTTTTTAATCTGGGGTCATGCAGGTTTGGGGCTCATGCTGTGGCCCAGGACAGGTATAGTCTATGTCCAGTGAAACTAAAATGGTGGTTGAAAGACTCCTTTTCCCGGCACTTTTTAATCTGGGGGTCATGCAGGTTTGGGGCTCATGCTGTGGCCCAGGACAGGTATAGTCAATGTCCAGTGAAACTAAAATGGTGGTTGAAAGACTCCTTTTTCCGGCACTTTTTAATCTGGGGTCATGCAGGTTTGGGCTCATGCTGTGGCCCAGGACAGGGATAGTCTATGTCCAGTGAAACTAAAATGGTGGTTGAAAGACTCCTTTTTCCGGCACTTTTTAAATCTGGGGGTCATGCAGGTTTGGGGCTCATGCTGCGTTCCAGGACAGGGATATTCAATGTCCAGTTCAAGTAAAATGATGGTTCAAATCATACTGCCTTCTGGCACTTTTTAATTTGTGGCTGGGTCATGCAGGTTTAAGGGTCATGCTGTGGTGCTAGATAGGGATAGTGAATGGTCTGTGATTTTTTTTCTGTGGCTTTAATAACCTAAGTGTGTTGCCTAAGATGTAGCACGTATCCATTTGACTGTTGTGGATGTTAATTCCAGCTTCTCCAGCCCTGTTTGGGTGTAAGAATGAAGGTGTTGTTGCTCTCCTATAGACTTTAATGGTCATCGATCATAATCTATCATCGACCATCGAATATCTTGTCGATGATGGTCGGCTATCGACCATCGACCGATGTCGATGGCCAATGTAATCGCTCAACACTAATAATCACTGCGAAAACTTTTTTCTAATGGGACCTCACTAACCAGGACAGAATGATGCATGGTCCCCACCAATGGTTGTCTGAGGTCTGGTTCATTTCTCTTTTACCTACCAAATCTACTATATTATTAAAATTAGCACTATATGACCAATCTAAACTGGAGACCCCTGCAATCATATGGAGTGTTTTGTTGCAAATGATAATTTCTAACAAACCTTCTTCTTCAACCTCTGCCCATAAACCAATAACATTTGGGTGCCTCATTGTTTGAGAAGCACAGATGTACGCAAGAAGGGTGAAAAGGGGGCACTGTATTTTGTTGTGCCATAATGCTTGGCTTCTGCTACTGTGTGTGGTTGTGCTTTGAGAAGAATTTAAATGAGAGAAATCAGAGAATGTTCCTGACTAGAGGAAAATATGCCACTGTTACAGTGCTTGAAGTTCAGGACAGTCATGCCTGCTAGTTGACCTTTTTGAGTTTATGAGAAGCTGTGGAGAAGCCTGCTGTTAGAGTACTTTGACCATGGAGACAATGAGTTGCATGATATATGACTAGAATGGTTAGGATCAGCCAGGGAGACATCTAATACCAAAAGACTTATGGTACAGGAGTGTGACATCAGTGACATCTGTTCCATCTAGGACTTCTGTGACAGCAGATGTGGGACATCAGTGCTGTAAGTACGATTTGGGGTGTAAATAACACTGGAACAGTGCTAGCTGTCGAGTATTAAACTCTAAAGCCAGCCTAACCATGTATGACTTGGTGAGCAACTATGACAAATTAGAACCACCAGCTAATCCTGTCAACTATGAATTCCTTATACAGTGCCAAGCAAAAGGGTAACAATATTTTGAACTTTTAAGTTTCAGGGTCCATATCTCACCATCCACTACAACTTTTATTGTGAGACTACCATCATTTTATAGACAATCATCTTGGCTATCTCATCCATCAATTTGACTTGCACCGGCGACTGAATAACAGACAGACAACAATAGCTCCGGGGTAACTTCCGACTTTTACGCACGGCACTGGTTATTCCCAAACCTTACATGTTATTAAAAATGTGTGAGATTGAGCCACACAAAGGAGCAGGTATTTGTGGTGAAGGGTAAAGAAAATGATACCTGCTTTAACAAATGTTTGCTAATTAAAAAAAAAATAGTAAGTGTGACATGCATATCTATTCTGCCCCAACTGAGTCAATACTTTATAGGACCACCTTCAGCTGCAATTACAGCTACAAGTCTGTTAGGGGAAGTCTCTACTGATTTTGCACATAAAGAGGCTGAAATTTTTGCTAATTTTTCATTATAAAATAGCTCTAGCTCAGTCAGATTTGTTAGTGAACATTCAAGAACAGTAGTTTTTAAGTCATGCCACACATTTTTAATGGGATTTACAGTAAGTCTGGACTTTGATTGGGCCATTTTAACATATGAATATGTTTTGATTGAAATCATCACATTGTAGCTTTGGCTGTATGATTAGGGTTATTGTCTTGCTACAGGTAATCTTATGCCCCAGTCGCAAGTCTTTTGCAGCCTCTGACAGGTTTTCCTCCTGGATTGCCCTGTATTTAGCTCCATCCATTTTCTCATCAACTCTGGCCAGCTTCCCAGGCCCTGCTTCATGGTACATGCTTCACGTTGAGGATGGTGTGTTCAGGGTAATTCAGCTGCACCAGAAGTCTGCTGTTTTTTCAGCCTGAAAACTAGCGCAGCCCCGTATGCTCTATTTTTAAGCAGGCATACTCCAAAATTAGGCGCATTATAAGCTCCCGTGGCACTTTGTAATGCGCCTGAGATTGGGGGGCATGCTGGAAGTGTGTCACACTACAACCGTACGAAGCTACACATTTATGTCTTTAGTACGGCAAATCCAGGCACATTACTGCTGGAACAAGTAAACCACTTTAAAAGTGGTTTACCTGAGTCAGAAGTGTTGCTTTGTAGCTAGAAAGTGCTAAATCTATGACCCGCAGTAGAACAGGTTCATAGATTCAGGCGCATTCTACACTACAAATGCGCGCAAAAAAAATGGCGCCTGGGCGCCAAAATCATGCGTGTCGCCCTTAGTCTGCAATATGTTTAAATAGTTGTTGTATGCCAAAGTAACATTCACTTGAAAACCAGGACCCAAAATTTTTTGTTTAGAGCATCACATTGCTAGTGCCAGATTACCTTCTTCCCACAGCTCATCTCTTCCATTGTTGGCTTTTCTCCACACATAGGAAGACGTGTATGAATGGGGTTTTGCCTGTTTTCTGGTGTACTTTGAGCCAAAAAGAATGTATGAACAGGTGCACTATAAACTTTGGCGTGATAAGTGCATTTTTAATGCGCCAAAGACACTTTTTAAAGCGCCAAATATTTGAGGGCATTCTGGGGGGTGTCACACCACATTCGTAGGATTAGATATATTTATGAATGTTGGACATAAAACCTAGGCGCATTACAGTTAGAACAGTCAGACCAAAGGTTAAAGGTGGTCTGCCTGAGCCTGAGTTGTTGTAGTGGCACTACAATGCGCTTGTATGTTTGAACTCAAGAACAACAGGTTTATACATTCTGGTTAATTCTACACTGCCTTAAAGCTATTTTGAACTAGTCTGTCTGCAGTAGGATTCATACATGTCGCCCATAGTGTTTGGCATTTAGGTCAAGAAATGTTAGTATCATCTGACTAGAGCACCTTCTTCCACCTTCTTCTTTTTGCAAATTGAAAATGGGACTTCTTATGGCTTGCTTTCGAAGAGGGCTTTCTTCTTGCCACCTTTCCACAAAGGCCAGATTTGTGGAGTACACAACAATTAGTTTTCCTATGGATAGATTCTCCCACCTGAGCTGTAGTTCTTTTCAGCTCCCCCAAAGTGACCCTCAGCCTCTTGGCTGTTCCTGTAATTAGTGGTCTCCATGTTATTTTAGGTGGACATCCATTTCTTGGTAGGTTAGCAGTTGCCATACTCGTTCCACTTATGGGTGAAGGTTGAACAGTGCTCCGTAAGATGTTCAAAACTTGAACATTTCTTTTAAAACCTAACCCTGTAATACACTTTGCTACAATTTTTCCCTGAGCTGGCTGGTGAGTTGATTTGGTTTTCAAGGTGCTGTTTCTTCACTAATTTTCTTTAACAAACATATGTGGCTTTACAAAACAGCTGTAGTTATACTGAGAATAAGTAACATATAGATGTACTCTTTTTACTAATTAGGGGACTTTTAAAGAAATTGGTCACACAATATTTTATGTAGGGGTATCAGAATACATATGCACACCACACTTTTCAGTTTTTTAATTTAAAAAATTTGGAAAATAACATGTTTTTTTCTTTATACTCCACAAATACCTGCAACCGTGTTGCTCTATTACAAAAAATATCAATAAAATGCATTTAAGTTTGTGGCTGTAATGTTTAATAATTAGGAACAGTTCAAGGGGTATTAATACTTTTGCAACCCCTTGTATACATACATGGTGGTGTCTATTTAGAATAAAAGACTGCTTGTGTTAAACAGTGAAGACTGTGTCTGCTAGTTATTGCTATGTCCTCTTTTCATACCAAAATCAGCCTTCAGTAGTTAAAATCACACTTCACACCATTTCCCCTATTTTAGTGTACATCCACACGGCCTGGTTTTCAGTCAGTTGTTCAGCTGGTTTTCGGATTTGAAAACCGTCTGAAAACTGACTGTCAACCATCCCAATAGAGTTTAATAGAAAATCCGCCCAGTAGTCTACACTGCAGGGTTTTTCTACTGGATGGATTTTCACACCACCGGTGTTCCGAAAATCTCAGAACATGCACAATCTTGTGTGCTATTCAATAAACAGGGAAACGGCGAATACACAAACTGCGGATAGAACCGTCCCCCAAAACCATTGAAAAGACGATAAAATACCAACCGGATTCTTTTTTTTTAAATTCAACAGATTGTATTGAAGAGGATAAAACCATAACAAAGGAAATTACGGTTTCATAGTATAATAAACTAAAGCGAGCTTGTGAAATAAAAGGAATAAGCAAGATTACCAAATACGTAGCATACAGATTAGCAATAAATCAAAAGCTTCTGTACCAAATAAAAAACAAACAACAATAACCCAAAAAATTTGAGCCAAATTTGAGCCAATGCAAGAAAACGTCAAATATCGATAATAATAAAGAATAAAGAAACCGAAAATATAGTATACCATCAACAGATGCTATTATTAGGTGGCCTCTGAACTTGGAAGGACCTTTATGAGTCCAAAACCCAAAGAAAAATGTGAACTCTATGGCCATATTACCGACAAACAAGACAGACACAAGAGAGAAGAGGGGAGAGAGAGAGGGGAGGAGAGAGGGAGAGAGGGGGAAAAAATATATATATACACACACATACACACAAACATACAAATGGGGGGGAAAGGACAAAGTATCTAAGTGTACAAGGGTAATGCCCATCCTAAATTACGGGGGAGCGAAAATCAGATGATTTTAGAAATTGGAGCCAAGGCACCCGAGTTCTGATTAAGGACTGGGTCTGGCCCTCTGATGTGACTAAGAGTTCCCCCATACGATAAATATGAGAAACTTCTGTGACCCATTCTTCCAAAGAAGGGGGATCTGATGACTTGCAGGGAATAACAGTCTTAGCTGCCTGCAATATATGTCGAAGAAGGGATCTCTTATAGGTAGAAGTCCCAAGGTGGAACATAAACAGCAAGGCCCCTTCAGGGGTCTTGGGGATAGAGAGCCCCGAAACTTCTCTGATGGAGTGATATATCGCATTCCAAAAACCTCTCAGAGAAGAGCAGTCCCACCATATATGTAGCATTGTTCCTCTAGCAAAGCCACAATGCCAGCATACCTCAGGAACCAATGGATACCACTTATGAAGTAGTTGGGGTACCCTATACCATCGGGTTAGAATTTTAAAACTAGTCTCCTGGGCCTTTGTAGCTATGATGGCTTCGTGGGTAAGGCTGAAACATTTATGCCATTGCTCGAGAGTGAAGTGTTTACCAATCTCTCCCTCCCAAGCGGAACAGTAGGCAGGAAGACTAGACTGGTCGGGGGTGGAGAACTCAGTGTATAAAGCCGAGATCGAGTGTCTCGGAGGTGAATACTGGAGACACATTTGCTCGAACCTAGTAAGAGGCCTCCGGGGCGTTATACGTATTGCCAAAGGAAACAAGAAAGTGCTGCAATTGGTGGTACTGAAAAGCGGATGAAGTATGGGTGGGGGGCTCCACGGTTAACTGGGAAATCGGGGCAAGTTTGCCACCTACCATCACTTTATTAAGGCGTAACGAGAATGATTTAGAGATTCCAAAGAAAGAGTGCGGGCCCATACCCGGTGGGAAGCTGGGATTATCAGAAATTGGCATGAGGGGCCCCAGCCTATCTAGTAGGTTCCGATATACTGTGAACAAACCGAAGTTAAAGTGTTCCTAACAGAGTATGAAAGATAATATCGCTTCGCAAGAGAAGCAGTCCAGACCCAGGGCAGAGACGCGAGAGATAGCTGGGAGATATTGCGCGCTATGCATGTCCAAATTTTTCGGTCGTCCCGACACACCAAGTCCAGGACCCGAGCATATGCAGAAGCCAAATAGTACCTCCTACAATCGGGCAGCCCCAGTCCACCCAGACTCTTATGACTGGTTAGTACAGGATAGGAGAGTCTAGGTCGACCAGAGGGCCAGACAAAAGTTGTAAAAAGACGCTGCACCCGCCTCCAGAAGGAAATCGGTATAGATGGGGATCGTCTGCGTCATGTATAGTATACGAGGCAATATTGTCATCTTCAAGATATTGACCCTGCCAAACCAGGAAAAATCACGTTTGGTCCAGGATTCTAGGTCCTGAGAGATGAGGCTAAACAGGGATTCAAAATTAAGAGAGAAGACCTTTGACAGATCCACAGGGATGGTAATCCCCAAATAGGACAAACCCCTAGAGGGCCACATGAAGGGATAATTCAGTTTAAGTTTGTAAGGGGTTATGCTTGTGTTGGGATGTTGACAGCAGTGGGTTGCCATGAGAAACCAGGGAGTGGGATGGCGAGCTTGAGGGGGAAGCTGCAGTTGGTGACAGTTGAGAGTCAGTCAGAGTGACAGTTGGGACTGTTAGGGCGAGCAGCCAATCAGGAGAGCTAAAGGGGGGGGGAGCTGGAGGTCAGGTAGACATTTATAGGAGGGAGGCTGTCAGCCCCTTAGTAGTTAGGAGTATAAGTATGTTTGGTGTATATAGTTCCAGTTGAAAGCAGCAAGTTAAGGGGACCCCTGTCTATCCAGGCGCCAATAGACAGGGCAGGCCGAGGCAGAAGAGAGCAGCCTGACTCACTGCTATACCTGAGATTGAGCAGGCACTGACACAGAGAAAGTGGAGATCCAGACAGAGTGGACCCTGAAGAGAGTCAGACAACCCAGAATTACAGGTGGGCAGTTTGGGGGACTGCCGGAAAAGTCAAGGGACCCATTGAGTGGACAAAGTGTGTCCTGTGTCGCCAGGCGCCAGCACCTTGCACAGCTGGGCTGGGACGGGGGTCAGCGCCAGTGCCAGCACCTTGCACAGCTGGACTGGGTCGGAACCAGAAAGGGGTTGAGAGAGTCGCCAAGTGTCCAGAGAAAGAGGATCTAAAATGTGTTTAAGTGACATGTGCCTTGCTTCATAACTATGTAACGTCCACAAGAAATATACCGTGAGTAAAGCCTGAAGTTCCCCAGAATACTTGTGTCGTCTGCTGTTATTGATGCCGGTGCACCACCCCATCACTACAGAGTCCCACACCGCACCTCTCCCCGCAATACGAAAAGGACCTGAGGATACCAGGGGAACCTGGAGGTGAGGGTAGTTGCTCCAGGCAATGGCAAGTTCACCCCATACACCCCCTCTGCTGGTACAGGGGAACCCCCGAGGTGCGGGTGCTTGCCACGGACAACGATTGGGCGCAGTCGGCCACCACTACAAGACACTCCATACCCCTCCTCTGCTGGCACAGAGTAACCTGGGGGTGCGGGTGCTTACCACGGACAACGGGCGGGCACAGTAGGCCGCCACCGCAAGATACCCCATACCTCCCCCTACCAACATCCTCGTTTATTTTACAAGTTCGTCCAAGACAAAAGGGGATAAACCAATGTTTAATGCTTCAGACTTAGAAACATTTATTTTAAAATTTGACCAGATGTCAAACTTATGCAGCAATGACATAAGAGGGGGGAGAGAATTGACCAGATCTGTAACATATACTTCGAGATCATCCGCAAAAGCGGAGCATTTATATTCGGATCCTGCAATCCTAACCCATTATAGTTGGGTCGTTGCGGATTGCCAAAAGCAAGTTCTCCATAATTAGGACATATAGAAGAGGGGACAAGGGGCAGCTCTGTCGCATACCATTATGTATCGAAAAAGGTTCTGAGAGAGAACCATTAATTTTTAACTTGGCGGTGGGAGATTGATAGAGGGACTAAATTTTGGAAATAAAGTCAGGTCCTAGGCCCAAGTGCCAAAGAGTAGAGATCAAGGAAGACCGAGAAATCCTATCAAAGGCTTTCTCGGCATCCAGGGATAGGACCATTAAGGGAAGTTTACGCGACTGGGCATAGTGAATAATGTCTAGGGTTTTCAACGTATTGTCTTGCGCCTCCCTGCCCGGGACAAAGCCCACTTGATCGGGGTGTATAAGGTCTGGAAGCACAGAGTTCAATCTATTTGCTAAAAGTTTCGCATAGATTTTGAGGTCTATATTTAGCAAAGAGATTGGGTGGTAACTGCCGCACAAAGATGGATCTTTGCCAGGCTTGCGTATGAGGACGATATCTGCTAAGTTAGAATAAGTGGGGATGGGGCTGTCTGATGAGACATAATTGAAAGCACGCAATAACAAGGGGGACAACTCCTCATGAAATGTTTTATAAAATTTACCTGTAAATCCGTCGAGACCCAGACTTTTCCCCCCCCGGCAGGCCAGAAACAATAGAGAGTTACTGGGCTGTACATGGGGATTCAAATTCAGAGAAATCAATATCAGAATTAACCCCAGGCAGACTGGGGAAGTCCGCTTCCCCAGCGGGGGTGGAGGAGGGCTGAAGGTCATACAAATTAGAGTAAAAGGAATTGTTCGCTAATTTCACCTGTCGTGTGAACAAATTCCCTTTTTTGCAGACAAATTTTTGGGGGATATAATTTAGCCATCCGTTCGAGGGCCCTCGCCAGTATCCTCTCACTCTTGTTACCATATTCATAGAATCGGCTACGACCGACCTGAAGGAATCGTCGCCAGGAGGACTCTAGTAATTGTCTAACCTCTGATCTTGCAGAGAAAACTCTCGTAACGTCCACCCGAAAAGGCTTTTTTGTTTTTAAGTTCCAGAAGGTGATCCTAAAGGGGGGTGCATGCAGTTTAGTCCCCTGCCCTTTCTTCACCCTCACCCCTAACTGACAGGACCCCCCGAACGACCTTTAACAGTTTCCCCCTTTGAATTTTGGGGGAGTATGGGTCGCTGCCTGTACAAAATTCGCAATAGTCTGAGAAACTCCGCTAAAACAGTCAGAATCCAAAGAGGGACTCTTTTTAAGCCCATGACCAGGCGGGCTCAAGGAGAAGGAAGTGTAAGGGACAATAGACAGGAGCAGTCAACAGAAATAGTGCCCTCCGGGGTCAAAAGACCCAGGGAAAAGGGGCACCGTGAAGCACCAAATAAGTCTAGGCGACATAAAAATTTTGGGGGATGGGAATAAAAACTATAATCCTTATGATTGGGATCTGAGTCCCCGAGCGTCACAAAGTTGGAGCGGGATAGGCCTTTTTAATCGATTTGATCCGGAAAGGTAAGGGATCGCCCGAGGATTTTTCAAGACAGGGTCCAAGGGGGCATTCAAGCCCCCACAAAAAACTATTGTACCCTGGGCTAGGGGGAGAAATTTTCTCAACCAAGTGACTAAAAACCACCCTGCCCATTAGGAAAAAAAGCATTAACAATGTAAAGATGTGACCCCTTTTTTAAAAATCAGAAAAATATAGCATTCACTGATATCTGCCCAACAGCCTGAGTAACCCCCAGTGAGCCGGATTTGGGGATAAAACTATCCTATCCCTGATTGGCTCTCAACAATTTTAAAAAAAAACACTAGTATAGTATCTTTCCCGTATGTATTGCATTTTTTTCCTTAAAATGCTTTCTTGAAGGCACAAAATCGACTCTTTCTTGGAAATATTGAAATTTGGGGCCTTTTGCCCGAACATTTAAGTCCTAGTGCATTAAAAGAAGGAAAGAAAGTTGAATAAAAAAGATCAAGGAAGGAAAGAAAAAAAGGGGGGGGGATGGTCAGGAAAACGTCACACACTGACAGACAACTCACACACACAAACCAAAACCAAAAAGCAGCCAGAATAATAAACCTGCAGCTAAAACTAAAAAAACTAGTGAAAGCAGTTGTCCCCAAAGGGGAAAAAGGGCCCATACGGGCCTAAACCCAGTGGGGGTAAGAAAAGGGGAACTTTGATATAAACGAGGCACATCCAAGCTGCATTGCTAGTAAACATAAATGAGTGGCTGGCTAAGACAGGTAATATCTATGTGTTACACAAAGTGGGAAAACCTATCAATGGGATATAAAACACCTCCAAGACTGAGGAAGAAACATCAATATACACATACAATGCAAAAAATGATAAGTCAACATCTATAGAAAAAAAAGCGGGCTCAAAGGGTCTCGGGGACCAACATATAAAGTCCCAGGGGGGGTTTTTAGTTTTGAAGAATCGGTGCAATGGCGATTCTCCGAGGAGAAAGCCTCTGGGCGTCCGATGGTTCCCGTGGTGAGGGTCTGCCAACATAAGAGTCCATGGAAAGCCAAGGAGGGAGAACAATGTTTAAAACCAATCCCCGCAGGACGAGGGATGCGCTTAAACAGATAGTAAATGACTTGTCTCTGTCATGTACATGAAGGGCAAAGGGGAATCCCCAGCGGTAGGGAATATTGCGCTCCTGCAGAATGGATAGGAGAGGCTTCAGGGCTGCTTCGGGCCCGGGTTGGTTTGAAAAATTTCGGAAAAGTAAGGAGTGCCCCTTTTAGAGAATTTTCTTGTTGACGGGCATGGCGCAGAATGTGCTTTCAAATGATAAAAGTGAAAACCGCTAACGTCTCTTTTCTTTTTGGGATCCAAGGGGCGGCGAAGAGCTCTATGGGGCCCGGGCAATTTTTCCCACAGAGTAGATAAGCTCTGCCAAGCAGATCATTGAAGATCCTTTTGAGGGCTGAAGGAATGTCACTGGACACAATCGACTCCGAAGGCCATAATCCTGATATTATTGCGCCTCTCCTGTTTCCGAGATCATCAAATGTTTTCGCAGCACAAAAATTTGGGGAAGACTGTTGAGATGCAAATGCAGACTTGAATACAAACGAAAAAGATTGATGAATGACCAGTGTAGACACTTTTGAAATTTATGAAGAAAGTCAAACGAAAATGGAGAACTCCTGTTGCATTCATAAAATTTGCCGGGCCCAAAGCGAAATGTCTTTCTTGGAGGGAAAGATTGTGAAACCTTCAGGTCAGCAGGTGACTGGCATTTTTTCCTCCACAGCGCTGTGAGAAAGTACCGATAAAGTTTGAGAGACTTCATGAGCGGCAGGCACGGAGGAAGCAGGGGAATCTGATGAAAAAGATTTGGTACTTCTAGGCTTTTCGGGTACGGTTTGGGGCAGGAAATGGCAGCAATCCGGCCGGGGAGGGGCAGCAAGACATTCCCCCACCCGGGGGTTTTCCCCCGGGAGACAGCATCAGGGCCATCCCAAAGACCAGTGGACCATTGGGGGGAGGGTTTTTAAATTTGGAAAGAATAGTATATGCCCATAGTGTGAGGAAAGGGTACGGCTGCAAGAGGACGGTAGGGGAGAGGGGGGGTGCCCTGGGGGCGGTAGGGGATGAGCCCAGCCCTAAGGTGGGGCCCAGAGAATGGGGGGTAAAAATTCCCCCTGGCTGGGGGGAGAAAGAGATGGGCGAATTCTCAAAAATTCATTCGGTCACTTCCCCAAATTTTCCGACAAATTCGTTTCTTTTCCAAATTACTCGGCACAAATCGCTTTAAAAAGCAGCTTTTCCAGGCGCACAGAGCCTCGGTCCCGAAATGTTGTGCCATGCTAAATATCAAGGAGCGGGTTTGGCTTCAAAAAGTTGTTTTTTTATACACCAGATGATGCCCCCGCTCTAGAATCGTTCATTTAAAAAATTTCCCTGGCACTTAAGAGGGCAAAATGCCCAAAAAAAACTCGCGGAATGTAGCCTGTAAAGAATGCCCGAAAGCGGGAAAAAAAAAGCTGAGAGTGGTGGCAACTTTAGTCAGAGTGGGGAGGGACGCGGCACCACAGCACATGAGGTCAGGCAGTGCCAATGACTTTCTGGAGGCGGCAAAACATATTAGGCCCAGAGTGGCAAAAAAGAACGGTGGGGGCCGACAGCGCAGCGAGATCAGGCATGGCACTTGACTTTCTGGGGGCGGCAAAAAAGTATTAGGCCACAGAGGGGCACAATCCCAGTGTGGAGGTCCCGCGCGGGATGAGATCAGGCATGGCACAATGACTTTCGGAGCGGCAAAACGTTTTAGCCAAGAGTGGCCAATCACACAGTGTGGAGGTCACGGCGGAAAGCATAGAGATCAGGCAGTGGACAATGACATTCGGAGGCGGCAAAACATATTAGGCCACAGAGGGCAAAATGATACATGTGGGGGTCACACACACAGTGAGATCACAGGGGCACAAGAATTCGGGAGGCGGCAAAACAGTATTAGGCCAAAAGGTGGCACAAAAAAAGTGGGAGGTCACCGGCAAGATAGATAGGCAGTGGCACAATGCTTTCGGAGGGGCCAAAACAGTATTAGGCCACGGGTGGCACAATCACACAGGGGGGAGGTCCGGGGGCAGCAGTATGAGACAGGAGGGCACAATGACATTCTGGAGGCGGCTAAACAGTATTGGGGGCCCCAAGAGGGCACAATGATACGGGTGGAGGTCCGACACAGCAGCATGAGATCGGGCATGGACAATGACATTTGGAGGGCAAACAGGAGGAAGCCACAGAGTGAAAAGATGAGAGCGGAGGTCACGGGGCAGCAGCATGAGGTCGGGCAGGACACAATGACACAGTGTGGAGGACAGGGCGCACCACACAGCAGCATGAGGTCAACAGTGGACAAGACACATGTATGTCACGGCAACAGCAACGACAGCAGCGGGGTCTAGAGTGGCCAATGACGGGGTTTGAGGTGGGTGGCAATACCATCCCTGGTAAAGAGGTGGTGGGCAGAGGGAGAAACGGGCGAGATGTGTGGCATCGGGCGGGTGGCGGCATCAGAATAGGGGCTGGGGCAGGTAGTTTAAACCCCAGCTGAGCCTAAGGCATTGGTGTGGGGGAAATCCGGGCCGATCCACGCCTGATTCATCTTGAAAAAGGGGAGTGTTCCAATTTTCCCCCTGAAAAACGGGTTCCCCTTTGGGGTAACGATGGCCCCCGCCGCACTGAACACCCGCTCTATCCCCAAAATGGCCGGGCAGGACACTTCTCCCTGCAAACTTGGCAAGTTTCGGCCACCATCCAGTTTGGCTCCCAGTATCCACCCGGGTCTTCTAATAGGTGGCAGAGTGCTGTCCAAGTGGGCCCAGCCTTTTGGGTTTCAGGGTGCCCCCGGGGTCCTGCTGCGCTGGCGACTGCCCTCCTCACTAGGGGTGAAGGAACTGCTCATCAGGACTCCAGACTTAGTTACTACGAGGGCGGTACTGCCCTACCCCCCCCCCTTTCCCCCCGCACCCCCGGCAGTATACGGGAGGCTGGGAACCCCCCCGGCAGACCTTTCAGAGGAGGGACGATGTCGCACTGGGCAGCACCCCAACGATTAGGGAGGTTTTCCCTAAAGTATTTGGTTTTTGTCTTCCCTCTAATAGCTGGAAAAAAGGTCCCTTTTTTGGACCGGTAGCGAGGGTCCAATGGGTGGAGAGCCAAAAGCATCCCCGCGATGCTGACTATTGGGCTTTTCATAGCCAGGCAATAAGCAGCTGCGGGCCATTCCAATGATCCAAGGGGATCCCCCCTCCTTTTCCCACTGTAACTGCCCGGTGTTTGGGGGGTCATCTCCTCGCTTCCTCATTCCATCCACCTCCACCATGCTCCCCCCTCCTCTCTTGTCCCGGGGTAAAAAATCCACTCATTTCACCAAACAATGCTTCGCCCCAATTCCTCCTCCTCCTCCTCCATTTCATCCCCACCGGACCTGTGGCCAGAGATTTTTCCCAATCTCCAGTCCCCTGCCCAGACAGATTTTTCAGCATCGTTCCAGGAATGAAGCATGGAAATGACGTTTTTCATCCATCCGGCGACTGACAAATAACGTACCTCCTCAATGGCCTAAACAAAGGGCGGTGCAGCATGAGCGCCAGGCTAACACAAAGTTACACGGGGGGATTACCTTCTGTCTGCCTGCATAAAAAAAATCGTTAATGGCCTTTCTCTGTTCATACAGTGGGTCCAACATGGCAGGCGGAATTCCCGGGGGAAAACATGATATCAGAGTGTGTTGGGGAGGCCGTTCTGCCACTGCAACTCGAGGAGGGTTTTTCTGGCTTTGTAGAATGAAAGTGCATGCACAGTTCCTGGCCCATTTTCAGAAGTTTTAAGACGTGGAAACTTCGGAACCTTTTTTCAAAACCAGATTAAACACGGGCCATGCAGGGCCATGGACCATCCCTCCTCGTGCAGGCGGACACCGGGTTCCTCCATTGTCCGTACCAGGGTTCCATTTGCGTTGGCGCGGGAAACCACCATTGATTTCTTGCTGCAGACCGGGCATTCCCCCCCTGTTGACTTTTTTTTTTTTTCGCCGAGGCAAGCCGGGTTGAACTGCGTGAAAACGCTGTGCCCACCGTGGTATGATGGAGCAGACTTGTGGGGCTGGGGAGGGTTGGGTGGTGGTGGGGGGGAGGAGGGGGAATTGGCGCAGGTGCAGCAGTTTGACAACGTGGGGGGGAGAAAGGGGCGTCTCCTGTCCAATTGTTGGGGTGCCGGGGCTGGAAGCACTTTCACCCAGGGGAAAAACACATGTACTGGCCCTGACCGTAGTTACAGCTCCAGATGTCCGCGCTCCCGTGCCCCTTGGAACAACCAAAAAAAGCTAGGACTGACACACCTTTTTTTCTAATATTTAAAAGGCTGGTACTCCCTTTTTTGGGAAAAAGAAATTTAAAGGGTTTGGAACTCTCCATCTCGGCTCGGCAAACCCTTTAGTTCTTGAACGGTGCGAGCCACCTTTTGGGGAAAGGGGGGGACTGCATCCCAAAAACTTGACAGGAGCACGATCACTGCTGCCCCCTTAGGGGGTTTTGGGACGCTACTTTTTTTTCCTTTCAATCGCCTCGTAAAGATGGGGCCCCATGAGTCGGGAGCAGGACTCTGGCCCGGGAGATGTGTCAAAGAGAAACAGCTCCCTTTGCAGGGGTGGGGGACCCTTTGGGGATGGCTGCAATAGCTGCATGCCACGGGCGCTGTGCGCTGCTGTTGTGCGGGGGCAGGATGGACCACCACATTGAGCCACTTTTTCCCCCGGGGCCACCGGATGGTGACCGCATGGTTGAGCAGGGCCGTGGTGCCAACGTTAGCTCCCTGGCCAGCTTCACTTTCTGCCCACAATTCTAATATACCCATTTTGGGTCCCCCGGTGTCTTAGCAAAGAATGCCACCCGCCAGTATGGGTTTTACCCCCCAAAACGCTACGCACTGAGTGACTACTGCCGCCGTGCCTCCCTGAGCCCCGTGTGCTACTTTCTTGGCCTCGAAGCGGGTTTTTACCCCGTGGCCCCTTGGGTCCCACCTCACACTCTGCTATCCTCTGACCACGGGGCCACATTCCCACTTGTGGCTGCGCTGCGCCTGACGCGCAAGCTACCCCCTTTTTCCGACGATGATGAAGCCCTTCCCCCACCCACTCCCCAAGTCGGTCGGGGTACATCACATCTATTTTGTTTCATCATCCGCTGTCCTCTCACCGGTCTTGGTTCCGAGGGGACCTCTCACAACTGACCCCCATGCCTCTCCACATTATACTTTTTTCCCCCTACTGCAAAAGCAGGCGATATTGGCCCCATTTCTTCGCTGCCAATAGCTGTGACTGCCCTCCTCAAATTTTTCATCTCGCTTTTAGTGGCGCGAGCCCCGACCACATAGTAATCTCGGCTGAGGGGAACCCCGGGTGGGGCAGAGGCGGGCTGAGGACAGGTGAGGGCCCTGACCCCCTCCCGGGGCCCTCCAACTAATTTTGTCTGAAGTTCCCCCGACTCTTGGGGGGTTTTCAGATTCCTTTGGGGGGAAGAGGATGACTAGTCAACCAATCAAGAACCCTTGGGTTGTGAAAAAACACACGGCCCCAGATACAGTGGAGTTGTGGGCCTCACCCAGGACCCCCTGCACGTCCCCTTGCTTGCTGCACCTGGGCCTGTTCCAGGGAAAGTTTGTGGCCCCGCCACCCAGGTGCGGCCTGCCCCCTCTCTTTTTGACTACTGTTTTTTCTAAAATTACAACACTGTTTTATGAGGGTATCTGTATAGATAAATAACAAGCTTTTGGGAACCCTTTGGGTATAAATTGCACTCCACAAATGCCAGGGAAAAAAAAACTTGTGTCGTTTAAAAACACTGTGTGTTTTACAAATGTAAAAGCACAAAAAAGCTTAATTAATCTTCGGACATGAAATTTGGTACAGGGAAAAATTTATATATTTTGGCGTTGAAAAAACGGTTTTTTTTTTGCAGCACACCACAAAACAACGCTTAATTAACTTCTGGATGTAAATTGCGCCCCAAAAAATTTACCCCACAAAAATTGTAGCTTTTGTAGCGTGTTACAATTGGGGTGTTTTTTTCCCACACAACAAAGATACATTGAATTAAAACCCTTTTCTTTTGAATTGGTACAGGGAAAAATTTTATATTTGGCGTTTTAAAAAGAGGTTTTTTTTGTCAGACACCACAAAAAACGCTTTTAATTAAACCCCGGTGTAAATTGGCCAAAGAATTTTTCCCCCCAAACTTGTAGCTTTGTAGCGTGTTCAATTGGTGTTTTTCTACCCACAAAAACAAGAGATACAGTTTTAAAAAAAACCCTTTTCTTTTTGAATTGGCTACAGGAAAAATTTATATATTTTTCTTTTAAAAAGACGTTTTTTTTGTCAGCACAACAAAACAACGCTTATTAACCCCTGGGTTAAATTTGGCCCAAAAAATTAGCCGCACAAACTAGTAGCTTTGTACGTGTTACAATTTCGTGTTTTCTACCCAACAACAAAAAAACAGTTTTAAAAAAACCTTTGCTTGTGAATTAGGCTACAGGGAAAAAAATTTTTTATTTTGGCTTTGAAAAAGACGTTTATTTTGTCACACACCAGCAAAAAAAACGCTTTTTTTGGTGTTTTTTGGGTTTTGGAAAATAAAACTTTGTCTTTAAAATTTTTTTCTAAAAAAAAATTTTTTTTTTAATTTGTTTTGTTGGTGGGGTTTTTTTTTTTTTTTTTGGGGTTTTTTTTTTGTTTAAAAAAAAAAAATTAATTAACCCCTGGATTTAAAATTCGCCAAAGAAATGAGCCGCACAAATATAGCTTTGTAGCTTTACAATTGCGTGTTTTTTTTAAAGCCCCAAAAAACAAGGATATTTAATACCTTGCTTTTTGAAATTTGGCTACAGGAAAAATTTTATATTTTGGCTTTTTAAAAAAACGGTTTATTTTTTTCAGCACAAACCCCGCAAAACAAAGCTTAATTAACCCCTGGATGTAAATTGCGCCAAAAATGGGGCGCACAAACTATACTTTTGAGCTGTTACAAAAATTTCGGTTTTCTAGCCAACAACAAGAGATACAGTTTTAAAAAACCTTTCCCCGTGAATTAGGCTACAGGAAAAAATTTAATATTTTGGGGTTGAAAAAACGGTTTTTTTTTGTCAGAAAAACAGCAAAACAACCTTAATTAACCCCCCGGGTGAAATTGCGCCCAAAAAATTGAGGCACAAACTAGTAGCTTTTTTTGCGTGTTTTTCAATTGCGTGTTTTCTACGCCAACAACAAGAGATACAGTTTTAAATTTAAACCTTTGCTTGTGAATTAGGCTACAGGAAAAATTTATTATTTTGGCTTTTAAAAAAAACGGTTTTTTTTTGTCAGCACCCAGCAAAACAACGCTAATTAACCCTGATGAAATTTGGCCAAAAAAATGAGCCGCACCCAAAAATAACTTTTTTACTGTTTTTCAAATTTCGGTTTTCTACGCCACACAAAAAGGAACGTTTTAATTAAACCCTTTCTTGTGAATTTTGGCTACAGGAAAATTTTTATATTTTGGGGTTTTAAAAAGACGGTTTTTTTTTTGTCACACACCGCAAAACAAAGCTTAATTTAACCCCCCGGGTGTAAATTGCGCCAAAGAATTTAAAACCGCACAAACTAACTTTTTCCTGTTACAATTGGGTGTTTTCTACGCCACACAACAAGAGATACAGTTTTAATTTTAAACCCTTTTCTTGGAATTAGGGTAAAGGAAAAAAATTTTTATATTTTGGCGTTGAAAAAAAGGTTTTTTTGTCAGCACACCAGCAAAACAACGTTAATTAACCCCCGGAGTAAATTTCGCCCAAAAAATGAGCCGCACAAAAGTAGCTTTGTAGCGTTAAATTTCGTTTTCTAGCCACACAACAAGAATACAGTTGTAAATTAACCTTTCTTTTGAATTAGGGTACAGGAAAAAAATTTTTATATTTTGGCTTTTTGAAAAAAAACGGTTTATTTTTGTCAGGCACACCACAAAACAAAGCTTAATTAACCCTGGATGGGTAAATTGCGCCAAAGAAAAATTTGGGAGCCCGAAAAAAACTAGTAAATTTGTAGCGGTTACAATTGCTGTTTTCTACGCCACACAACAAGGATACAGTTGAATTAACCTTTGCTTGTGAATTAGGTACAGGAAAATTTATATATTTTGGGTTTTTAAAAGACGGGTTTTTTTTTGTCAGCAACCAGCAAAACAACGCTTAATTAACCCGGGGGTAAATTGCGCAAAAAATTTTAGCCGCACAAACAGTACTTTGTACGTTTCAATTTCGTGTTTTTTTACGCCACACAACAAGAGATACAGTTGTAATTAACCTTTGCTTGTCAATTAGGGACAGTAAAAAATTTTTATATTTTTTGGGGTTGAAAAAGAGGTTTTTGGGTAGCAACCAGAAAACAACGCTTAATTAACCCCCGGATGTAAATTGCGAATAGAATTGAGCAGCCCAAAAAAGAAATGGTTCTGTATTGAAAAAAACTGTTTTTTTAAATAAAACAACAAACTGGGTTTAAACCCCCCTTGGATATTAAAGATAGCACTGCGTGGGCCCCACTGATTCAGAAAAACCCCAAAAAATTTGAAATAGAACATTAAGAGAACATCTCTGAGACAAACTGAGGGCACCCCACAGAAATCGCTGTATAAAAATAATTCTTCAGTAAAGCTATCAGCCCCGGCAGCCCTTTCCCCGACATAAGTGAGGGAGTTGAGCTCCCGGGGGTCCGCCCGGGGCTTTAAAATGCGGTGACGCCCAGAATCCGCCGGTCTCGATGGGTTCATCTCTGCACAGTCATCAGGGTAGCCCTTCTTCCTCCCAAAATGCTTTGCCCCATGTAGCGCCATGTGCTCGCAGCCATTTTATCAATCAAAAGCACACTTCGTTCACCCGAAGTACCCCAAAGTTCGACTTCGTTCCGAACCGAAGTTTTCCTGAAATTCTAAACGAATTCCACTTCGTTAGAATTGATTCGCCCATCTCTAGGGGGAGACATGTTTTAGTGTCAGAAGCCAGGTGGGACATGGCAGCAGTACAATTGGTTCTAAGGAACAATACCTCTGTAATACAGCATGCCACAACTTTGCATACCAAATCCAACAAATAGCCTCTGTTTATCTCTAAATATGCTGTCATTCAGGTGTCGGAAATTCAGAGGTCTGGTTAGCACTTTGAACTTTGTCATGTACGTTAAACAATTACTAAACTATTTTTGCAGTATGGCAGGTTTCAATATTCTATCAAAAAGGCCATTAGGGATTAATGTTGTCATGAAAGTAGATACTTGGGGCAATATGTATGAACGGGGCTGTGCCAGAAGCCCCGTATGCTCTATGTTTAAACAGGTGTACTCCAAAATTAGCCGCATTATGAGACGCCTGCGGCACTTTGTAATGCGCCTGAGATCGGGGGTGTTCTGGAGGCGTGTCGCACTAAAACCATACGAAGCTACACATTTAAGTCCTTAGAGCGCAAATCCAGGCACATTACTGCTGGAACAAGTAAACCACTTTAAAAGTGGTTTACCTGAGTCAGAAGTGTCGCTTTGTAGCTAGAAAGTACTAAATCTATGACTCGCAGTAGGACAGGTTCATAGATTCAGGTGCATTCTACACTACAAATGTGTGCAAAAAAAATGGCGCCTTGGCACCAAAAATCTTGCATGTCGCCCTTAGTCTGCAATATGTTTAGATAGTTGTTGTATGCCAAAGTAACATTCACTTGAAAACCAGGACCCAATATCTCCCCCAAAAATTTTTGTTTAGAGCATCACATTGCTTCTGCCAGATTACCTTCTTCCCACAGCTCATCTCTTCCCCAGGTAAATAGGACACAAGTACCCTCCACAGGATGTAAAATTCACCATAAGTCAGAAGACTTACCCAAAAAATACAGTCTGTCACTTGCAACAAGCTTAGAAATCACTCAGAATAGATGATCCACATGACATAATCCAACAAAAAACTGCTTAGCAAGTCTCCAAAATGTGATAAACTACATTGATTTGGTCATTTTACGATCACATAACAAAATCATAGAACACAAGTGTTTACATCGAAAAATGTAAGGGCCCGTCCCCACGGCAGGATTTTCCTTCGGATTTACAGACGGTTTTCGGATTTGAAAGCTATCTGTAAACCAACTGTCAACCATCCTGATAGTCTTTAATAAAAAATCCGTTCAGCAGTCCCCACTGAATGGATTTTCTGCCGGGTGTTTTTTCACACCGCCGGCGTTCTGAAAAAATTAGAACATGTTCATTCTTTTGCCTGGTTTTCGGGCAGAACGTGAACATGTCAGTTGTTGAAAGGGACGGGCAAATCATATCATAGTCATATTTTATCATAGCCAGCATTACATTTTTAGCAATTTGTGTTACATTAGCTCTTCTGTTGGATCAGACAAGACAGTCTAAACTTCATTTCCTATGTACATTGATGAGCCTATAACCCAGTTGACAAGTAGCCTTTTCTTTAACCACCATCATAATTTGGCCTTTGTCAAATTTGCTCAGATTCGTATGCTTGCCCACTTTCCCTGCTTACAACACATCAACTTCAAGAATACTGCCTACTTCCCACCCCTTGACAGGTGCATTTACAAAAAAGATAACAGATCTTATTCACTTTACCCGTCAGTGGTTTTATTATTAGGGCTAATTGATGGATACCAAACCCTATCACACCCAAATCAGTGACAATCCCTGTGTCATGGACATTGATACTGTCTATATTAGGCTGTACATAGCTTATTCTTCTCTAAAATATATAAGGAGGACATCAGGAAGATAAAGTTACTGGACTGGGGTTAAGTGAAGTAGGTGGGAAAGTATTTATTACAGACAGACAGACAGACAGGTATTTTTGCTCTCTAATTGTATAAATATAACAAATCCTTCTTTTCTAGGCGGTGCCAGGTCAGCTTTAAATTAAATACACTACATCATACTATTCCATGCACATATGGAAATGGGACTGTGGGATTGTAGGGTGTGCCTGGGTAATTGTGACTAATGCCATGTGCAGTGTCTTCCACAGCTGTGATGCCTAAGATTTTGCTGAGGTTTTTTTTTAGCTCTATTTAATAATTGAATGTGCAATGTCTGCGTTGTAGATGTTGCTTGTTTGAAGTATCATTTGTCTGTGTACTGTTCAGCTTATATTTTCAGGGTCATTGATGAAGATGCGGTTGGCAGCATGGCAGCAGTGAATTTCCATTTCCAATGTTGCTGGGTTATAGACAAGGGGACTGGTTAAGAAGTCTTCTGGGAGACTTTAGGTGGGTGTCGTTGCTTTCATGTTACCATTTGTGGAAAATAATATTTTTGCCAACAAATTTAGATAGGTATCTTGGAAAAGGAGTTGTTGTTTTACATGGATTTGCAAAGATGGCAGTGGTCAACGCTACAGTAGCTGCATCCATGAGAGGGAACTGAAGTAAAATGAGCAGTGACCGATATGGAATGGACTTACCTTATAATAAGAGAAAAACATTGGCTGGGAAAAGATGACAACTATAATGAGATCTTGCGTTTATCCTAAAGATTTTTTCTCACCACAATAATTAGCTTTAAGAATATAGGCAAGGTAAATAAAGACTATTACCAAATACATTGCTTTTCTTATTTTGCTTCCTTTCAGAGCTACAGCTCTTATTTCCTGCATGTTTATACCAGCTTCCCTGCGCTTTCAACCATCTATCTCTGTTCTCATAGCTGCATTAGCCCTGACCAGAATGGAAGGGATGGTGATGTCACTCCCTGTTGTGTCTTATCAGCAGTACAGGAGCTTGTTTATCTATGTTACTGACAAACTTTAACTCTTTAGAGTTCTGTAGCCTTTGTAGATCTATTGTTTTAATCCCTCCATCACCAAAGCACCTCTAACAAGCTCAGCTAGGAATATCAGATATGATATGCCAATCACTGCCATAGAACCACCCACAGCCTGAACAGGAAATGAGAGCCTGAAGCTGAATATGACAAGCAGGCTCTGTGAAACATGGGTCACAACTGTGGAAATGGGTCACAACTGTCAACCAACTCACTGATAAGAGTTGAAGTGTTATTACTACATACTGACCCTCTACATGGGAACCATTATGATTGAATACCATGGAAATAGTAAAGCAGCACAGCTTACAACTAGTAAGGGAAAATTTAGTTAAAGGAAATGTTTAATCAAAAAATGACTCCTTGTTTTTATGTTAAGCATAGTTTTTAAGAATATTTGATTATTTTTTTTTGAATTTTCCATATCTCTTTCAATATATTTTTTTTAATTCTTAAGTCCTGCAGTTTTCTCTTTGGCTAGTAGACCTAATAATTGTCTGACACTTACCTATCTATATATACTGGGGGCCCTATTACCTATATATACATATATATAGGTAATCGGGCTCCCAATATATGTATATATAAATATGTATATACTGGGGGCCCTGTTGCCAATCTATCTATATATATCCTGGGGCCCTCTATCTATCTATCTATCTATCTATCTATCTATCTATCTATCTATCTATCTATCTACTGGGGGCCCTGTTACCTATCTATAGATCCTGGGAGCCATGTTACCTATCTGTATATATACTGGGGCCCTGTTACTTAGCTATACAGTACATACTGGGACACTGTTACCATATCTATATTCTGTGGGCCCTGTTACCTATCAATATACTGGGGGCCCTATTATCTATATACCTACTGGGTTAGATTACCTATCTATATATACTGGGGGCCCAATTACCTATCTCTATGCCGGGGGCCCTATTACATATCTATACACACTGGGGGCCCTGTCACCTATATATATATATATATATATATATATTGTGGGCTCTGTTGTATATATATACACTCACCGGCCACTTTATTAGGTACACCATGCTAGTAACGGGTTGGACCCCCTTTTGCCTTCAGAACTGCCTCAATTCTTCGTGGCATAGATTCAACAAGGTGTTGCAACGATGCTCAATGGTACCAAGGGGCCCAAAGAATGCCAAGAAAATATTCCCCACACCATGACACCACACCACCAGCCTGAACCGTTGATACAAGGCAGGATGGATCCATGCTTTCATGTTGTTGACGCCAAATTCTGACCCTACCATCCGAATGTCGCAGCAGAAATCGAGACTCATCAGACCAGGAGCGTTTTTCCAATCTTTACTGTCCAATTTCGATGAGCTTGGGCAAATTGGAGCCTCAGTTTCCTGTTCTTAGCTGAAAGGAGTGGCACCCGGTTGTGGTCTTCTGCTGCTGTAGCCATCTGCTCAAAGTTCGCCGTACTGTGCGTTCAGAGATGCTCTTCTGCCTACCTTGGTTGTAACGGGTGGCTATTTGAGTCACTGTTGCCTTTCTATCAGCTCGAACCAGTCTGCCCATTCTCCTTTGACCTCTGGCATCAACAAGGCATTTCCGCCCACAGGACTGCCGCTCACTGGATGCTTTTTCTTTTTCGGACCATTCTCTGTAAACCCTAGAGATGGTTGTGCGTGAAAATCCCAGGAGATCAGCAGTTTCTGAAATACTCAGACACAGCCCTTCTGGCACCAACAACCATGCCACGTTCAAAGGCCACTCAAATCACTTTCTTCCCCATACTGATGCTCGGTTTGAACTGCAGGAGATTGTCTTGACCATGTCTACATGCCTAAATGCACTGAGTTGCCGCCATGTGATTGGCTGATTAGAAATTAAGTGTTAACGAGCAGTTGGACAGGTGTACCTAATAAAGTGGCCGGTGAGTGTATATATATACACTGTGTATACACGGTGTATGTATATATGTATATATATACACTCACCGGCCACTTTATTAGGTACACCTCTCCAACTGCTCATTAACACTTAATTTCTAATCAGCCAATCACATGGCGGCAACTCAGTGCCTGGTCTGATGAGTCTTGATTTCTGCTGCGACATTCGGATGGTAGGGTCAGAATTTGGCGTCAACAACATGAAAGCATGGATCCATCCTGCCTTGTATCAACGGTTCAGGCTGGTGGTGGTGGTGTCATGGTGTGGGGAATATTTTCTTGGCACTCTTTGGGCCCCTTGGTACCAATTGAGCATCGTTGCAACACCTTGTGGAATCTATGCCACGAAGAATTGAGGCAGTTCTGAAGGCAAAAGGGGGTCCAACCCGTTACTAGCATGGTGTACCTAATAAAGTGGGCAGTGAGTGTATATATATACTGGGGGCCCTGTTACCTATCTATATACTGGGGGCTCAATTACCTATATACATACTGGGGGACCCTATTACCTATATACCTACTGGGGAACCCTATTACCTATCTACAGACTGGGGTCCTTATTACCTATATACCTACTGTGGAACCCTATTACCTATCTACAGACTGGGGTCCCTATTATCTATATATTTATATACCGGGGGACCCTAATACCTATATATCTACCTTCTGGGACAAATAAACTAATATACCTGCCTAGCTATAAACAATGGAGGTCCTTTTACCTACCTATATACACTGGGGGCCCTATAACCTAACTATTTATAAAGGGGGCCCTATTACCTGCCTACCTATACTGGGGGCCCTATTACCTGCTTATCTATACTGGGGCCCTATTACCTGCTTATCTAAACTGGGGTCTCTATTATCTACCTAGATATATTGGGGGCCCTATTACCTGCCTGCATACTGGGGACCCTATCATCTATATACCTACTGGGGAACCCTATTATCTATATACCTATTGGGGGACCCTATTACCTAATTACCTACCTATCTTCTGGATAAAATATAAAATATATTCCTACCTACTGTGGAACATATAACCTTTATACCTACCTACTGGGGGACATATGGCCTATATACCTATCTACTTAGGAGACCTATATACCTATCTACTGGGAGGGGGTCTGTTAACCTACCTAATGGCAGCCTATAAAGGAATGATGGGTGACTTCCCATCCCCCACAGCAGGCACCTGACGTTTCTACCATAGAAAAAACAGTTGCTGTGGAGATGGGTCGTCTCCATGGTTTCCTGTATAAACACCCATTAGGAAGGGAGTTATACAAACCCCCCTGTAGGTAGGTAGGTAGGTAGGTAGGTAGGTAGGTATATAGGTGCTGGAAAAGTGAGGATTCTAAAATGTTTGTGTGGTAAATTCTGCAGAGATGAGCCGTGGCCAGGAGAAGTCATCATGGCGTTCTGTGCTGGACGGAGAAGAGAAGGGAAAGTGAATCACTCTGATCAGAAAATACAACCCCTTAGGTCACTAAATGTAACTGCAATGTAATCACTTACATTGCTGTAGAGCGCTTACATTCAACTAGTTTCTACCACTATATTGTCACTGATTGGCGTTAATATACATCTTCAGGGCCTGTGTACACGATATCCTTTGGGGGGGGTCGCGTTTTGTCAGGGTCGGCAGTATCATTTTATCTTTTAAAGAGATTTTCTCGCCCAAAAAAGGGTTTCACAGACAAGAGTGTTTCATTGTCTCTTAAACAGTTTCAAATCCGGGGGCTGTCTTTCCCCCCGGGGTAGGGCGGCCCCCTCTGAAACTGGTGAAAATATCATTCTGGTGGCAGTGGGAAAAGGGGAAAGTTCACAGCATGCAGCCTCCTCCCAAGGGTCGTTCCACCGGGGAAAGCTGTCCCCCCCCCTTAGACACTTCAATTAGCTCATAAGCTATGCAAATGTTTGGGGTAATGCAAACAAATTGCAAAAGTGCTTATTTTTATTGTCCCCATTATTATAGATATGATCTTTGTAGCAAGAAAACCCCTTTAAGTAGTTATATTATTTTTTATTGGTAGTAACAATGGTATATTTGCTCTATATTTAGGTGTATCATTTGGTGACTGTTATTTATAAAGTATTACACCGTCATGTCTAGGTGTGCAAATTTGTCAGTGCTAATTTTCATTGTACAGTGACTTGTGTGGTGATGGACAGGATCTTTGTGAAATACGAGTAAAATTAGTGACAGGAACATAAGTTTTTTCTCTGTAAAAACACATGCAGCAGTTCACAATATGGCGTGAAAAATTCTGTGTGAACGCAACCCTGCTGAGCAAAAGTTAACACAGAGGACCCAGGCTGTCCTGAATATGGAATAAACATATTTAACTTTTGTTTAATATTTTGGAGTGCTGCAGTCATTGGACAGTTTTTAGGGCTGGTCACAGTCAAAAAAAAACAGGGGGCTTACCCCCCTGGACCCACTTTTCGTATATTTAGTTATTTTTTTGTTTTTGAAGTTGACTAAATAAAAAAGAGTAATCTGTATGATAATTTCCAAAACAGCTGTTTTAAAAAGGCTTCAGAGGTTTATTAGAGAACATTACTGAACAAACAGCATCATGAAAACCCAACCACCAACAGTCAGGGCAAGGTGGGAAAAGTGTATTACAGGCATGGGCATAACTATATTCATAGCAGGCAGAGCAGGTGCTAAGGAGCCTATAGGTTGATGGGTCCTACTCAGGTCCAAGAACACGTATTTTTGTAGGGTGAAATAAGTTGGTGGCTTTCTGAGGTCTAGCAGAACTTTGTGGTTTCTTTAATATATAAGGTGCTAATATTTATAACTTTATTACTTTTATACTGTTTTAGTTTCCTGCCTTGAGATGATGAAAGAAGAAAAGTAATAATAAAAAGAAGAAACTCAGTAAAAAAAAATATGCGCTGGTAGAAAAGATATTGCAACCCCAAATATCAAAGTTATATCACTCCACAGTAAACAATGATGTACTCTTCTTCAAAATGTGTATTTCTAGAAAAAGGGTGATGAAACGAATCTCATTTTGTTAGAGGGCCCTATAAATTGTAGTTATGCCCCTGATTTCAGGGTTGGGTTTTAATATGCTGTGTGAACACAGCCCTGCTGAGCAACATATAACACAGGGGCCCGGACCCAAGCTCTGAACATCTCACAGAGCACTGTTTAATCCATCATCCATAAGTGGAAGGAGTATGGCACAACTGCTAACCTACCAAGACAAAGCCATCCACCTAAACTGACAGCCCAGACAAGGAGAGCACTAATTTCAGAAGCAGCCAAGAGTCCCAGGGACCCTCTGGAGGAGCTTAAGAGATCCACAGCTCATGTGTAGGAAACGTCCATAGGAAATTAAATTAGTCTGGCCCCCAAATTCGGGCCTTTTTTGGAATGTGCTAAGAAGAAAGCTATTTTTGAAAGCAAGCCATAAGAAGTCCTGCTTGCAGTTTGCAAAAAGCTATGTATAGGACACAGCAAGCATGTGAAAGAAGGTGCTCTAGTCAGATGGAACCAAAATGTAACTTTTTGGCCTAAATGCCAAATGCTATGTGTGGAGGAAAGCTAACACTGAAAAATTTCCTGAACACAAAACCCCCCCATGAAACATTTGGGGGGAGCATATGGGTGGGGAGTGCTTTTTTTAGAAGAACTGGTAAGCTGGTCTGAGTTGATGGGAAGATGGACGGAGCGCAATTCTGGAAAAAAAAAACTGTTAGTGGCTACAAAATACTGAAGACTGTGGCATAGGTTCATTTTGCAGCAGGACAACGACTATAAACATACAGCCAAAAACTACAATGAAAAGGTTTAAAATCAAAACATGTCTTTGGTGTTACAAGGCCCAGTCAAAGTCCAGACCGAATCCCATTGAGAATCTGTGGAAAACTTGAAAAATTGCTGATCACTAGTTTTGAGCGATTCGTTGGGTATCGAATCACGATAGTCGTAGTTGGGGGGGCCGCTATCGATAAAGGTTTTTTTCGATAGTGAGCTCGATTATGCGCGATGACCATTAAAGTCTATGGGAGAGCAACAACACCTTCATTATTAACACCAAAAAGGCTGGAGAAGCTGAAATTAACATCCACAACAGTCAAATGGGTACTGCTAATCTTAGGAACCACTTTGGTTATAAAAGTCACAGAAAAAAAAGTCCAGACCCTTTTTCTATCCCTTCTTGACCACACCTGACCCTTAAAAACCGCATAACCCCAAAATTAAAATGCCCGAAGGCAGTAAAGATTTAACCATCATGTTACTTGAACTGGACATTTTAATATCCCTGCCTAACGCAGCATGACCCCAAACCTGCATGACCCCCACATTTAAAAAGTGCGGAAAGGAGCTAGAAGTGGTCTTTCAACCACCATTTTAGTTTCCACTGGAACATTGACTATACCTGTCTGGGACCACAGCATGAGCCCCCAAACTGCATGACCCAAATTAAAAAGTTGCGGAAAAAAGGAGGTCTTTCAACCACCCATTTTAGTTTTCACTGGACATTGGACTATACCTGTTGGGCCACAGCATGAGCCCAAAAACCTTGACATGACCCCTCACCATTTAAAAAGTGCCGAAAAAAGGAGTCTTCAACCACCTTTTAGTTTCACTGGACTTTGACTATACCTGTCCTGGGACACAGCCATGAGCCCAACCTGCCATGAGCCCCACATTTAAAAAGTGCCAGGAATAAACAGAAAAAAAGGAGTCTTTCAACACCATTTTAGTTTCACTGGACATTGACTATACACACGTCCTGGGCAACAGCATGAGCCCCAAACCGGCATGACCCCACATTTAAAAGTGCCGAAAAAAGGAGTCTATCAACCACCTTTTAGTTGAAATGGACATTTGACTATACCTGTACTGGGCCACAGCATGAGCCCAAACCTGCAATGACCCCCACATTTAAAAAGTGCCGGTAAAAGGAGTCTTTCAAAGCCACCATTTTAGTTTTCACTGGACATTGACTATACCTGTCCTGGGCCACAGCATTGAGCCTCCAAACTGCATGACCCCTCCACATTTAAAATGTGCCGGAAAAAAGAGTCTTTCAACCACCATTTTAGTTTCACTGGACATTGACTTTACCTGTCCTGGGCCACAGCATGAGCCCAAACCTGCATGGACCCCTACATTTAAAAGGCAGAAAAAGGAGTCTTTCAACCACCATTTTAGTTTCACGGACTATTGACTAGACCTGTCCTGGCAACAGCATGACAGGGCTGGAGTTACAGTGGGTGCGGTGAAAGCCCAGGCTCGGCGTCCGTCAATTCTATTCAACACGCAGGTTTAAAATGCCCGGATGACGCTAGAGCAACGAAAAATGTCGTGCTGAAGCGAGTGCGGAAGCGGAAGTGTAATGAGAACTCCAGCCTTTCCTCCTATACACTTGTTCAATACCTGAGGTGCGCTTGCCCCTCGTATGAGTGTGGACCAATTGTGGCTTCACATTGGTAAATACTGGTGGATAAAGCTCCTGTTACACCCAGGTGCCCTTTATCTTGGCATTCCTTTTTCTCATTTTACTCAACGTGATGGAGGAAAATGGTCCTCTGTACTTTGTTCTTCTGTCCTTCTACATACTCCATGTCTCGAAAACCTATCATCTGTCTCAAGTTTTTCTGTACCTCCCTTGTACAATTCAGAGGAATTTTGTTTAACAGTATTTTGTACATGCAAGTTTTTTTGTACTTTAATTCTTAGAAAACACATTTTATAAAATAGGAGGAATCACCACCATTGTCTTTGTTTCTCTTTTTTTTCATTGTATTAAACTGGGTTGTATCAATACAGGGATTGATAGCTATGTTAAAGATCTTGCAAAAACAAGTCATTTGCAAATATGTTTCATTTAACAGTGTCCTACGTATTCCTGTTTCTGACAGCACCTCTACCCTTGAGGCCACTCTTGACAATTGTGAAAAGAACAAATGTCTGGTTAGAAACAACATCTTTTAGAATAGGAACTGTAGTATAGCTGCAAGTAACAGCAAAAAATGCCCCCAAAAAATTCAAAGCCATGACCTTGAGCCAATTTGGTCAATTGTGAAAGAGAAACATATTTCTAATGTTAGAAACAACATTTTTTAGAATAGGACCTGTAGTATAGCTGCATGTCACGGCAAAAATTGCCCCAAAAATTCAAAAGCATGACCCTTGAGCCATTTGGTTTCAATTGTTGAAGAACAAATGGTCTCGTTAGAAAACAACATTTTTTTATAATAGGACCTTGTAGTATTGCTGCATTTCAAAGCGCATGGACCCAAAAAAATTATAAAAAATGACTGTGCTCAGCCATGTGTAAAAAATTGGTGAGGGAGCTCATCTATGACACTTTAGAAGCACACATTTCTGTTACAAAGACCATGATTATTGCTGTATCTCACAGCTACACCATGCTTTGCCCCCCCCCCCCCCCAATAATTTTATAAATAGATTCTCAGCCAATATTAAAAATTGTGAGGGAGAAATGCCACTTAGAAGCACATTTCTAGTTCCAATAGGACCATGATTATTGCTGTATCTCACAGCACATGACCCAAAACATTGACAATGCGGGTAAAACTTCTTAAGATTAAAGTGGAGTAAAATCGAAGACGGGTGTTGTCAATGAACTTGCTGTCTTTACATTCTCCTTACAGCCCAAAATCACCACATCGCACAAATGAACTTTTGGGAAAAAGAATAAAAATTGCAGTAAGAATGATCATTTTAAAAAAAAGTTTTTTCAAGAGGAACCATTTATGTTTGAAAAGGGAATGTGAAGTAGATAAGCAACTATTCGGTGACCTCAGGACAATTGGGGGCCACAACATCATCAGAGATTCCATGCCTGATTCAATCTTGATGCAAAGTCAACGATCCACAATTATCTGTGGGAAAGCCGGATGAGTTTGTCTGTAATGGACTCCCCAGCTGTGATGAAGGGTCCGCTCAGTATGACGCTGGCTGATGGGGCATGGACAACACCTCTGATGGCGTGACGAGCCAGCCTGGGACATTGTCCTTTTGGATACCCAGAAGTCTATTGGGTACGGAACAATGCAAAAAACATCGGTGTTGAGACGGCAGATAGTCGTGGCACCATGATCTTAAGCTGATCTCTGTGTGTGTTGGATGTGTGCCCTGCATTGCATTCGTTGGTGAGGTGGTAACAATAGATTGCAGAGGTCACCCATTAGGCTTCTGCCACCTTGCATGCAGCTGCCGCCTACGCCTACTGGAACTCTACTGCTGTGGCACGTCGCTGATGTTGTTCCACCGTTGGACATTTGGGGAACGTGAAGCAGACGAAACAGATGTCTCCAGTTGATCAATCAGACAAGTCTCCATTTCCTGCATTTTACTCTCTATTTGGGTGGGTGGAAGGGAGGAAGAAGGCCTGATTTTTTGCTTTTGTACCGGGGATCCAGGAGGGTGGACCACCAGTAAATGTTGTTCAATTTTGTGGCCATTAACGCGAGGATCATGTTGGAGGAAATGGAGCATCCAAGCACTCATGTGAGAGCCTGTGAGCCTTGATTTCCCAAGCCTTGGGTCGAGGGGCAATAGCAAACTTGATCTTCGCCTTCATCTTCCTCCTCGCCCTCAAATTCGCGCCAACCTCTTTCCAAGGGCAGGGATGTCGGTACATCGGGTGTTGTCTAGGAATACCTTCATCCGCCTCTCACCTCCTCCTTCCGTGCTCCGGCTAAGCTCAAAACACAGCCCTGACTTGGCCTGAGATGATGCACCTGAGAGCTGATGCGCCACCTTGCACTAGTCTGGACCCCGAACCACTGCCTAATGAAGACCGATTGAAATTGTGAAACTGTCGGCGCCTTGTGGATTTGAAGGAGAGAAGCTCCGTTGTCAGCATCTGTGTACGTCTCCTCCCTCCGTCGCTGGCTGGGACCTGTTGTTTCAGAGTGTCCAACGATCGTTCCAGAACTAAGATCACCACAATGCTCATGCTGACAAGGGCATTGTCCGCACTGACCATTTTGGTGGCTTACTTCAAAACTGGCAAGGATGGTGCTGAGTCTCTTTCACCTGCCTCACACTCTCGGTGGTCAACACCCCGAGGTCGTACGCCTCGTTGTCAGGCCATGTGTCACTTCGTACTGCGTAATGGCATTGCGCTGCTCCCACATCGCTGGAAGCAATAGAGCTCATAGTGGACGGGTGGAATTCCAGTCGTGTTTGCCACCGTCAACAATGAGACGGTTGATGGGCGAGGTCGAGCTGAAGCGCAAACGGCAGCCAGGCGGGGACGAAAGTCAGGGTGCGAACGGCGAGAAGTGCGAAATCAAGACCTCGAGCCTTCTTCAGCAGCAGTCCAGAAGAAAAAAAAAAACCGGGGTTATAGCTCTTTAGAAATTTCTGGACGACAAGGTTCAATGACATGTGCCATGAAAGGGATGTGCTCCAGACTACCGATCTTAAGGGCGGCCAGCTGATTTCGCCCCCGTCTATGCACACACCTTTGCCTGGCACAATGGTTCTTGTCACCAGCCAGTCGCTCGGTCTCGTTGCATTAGAGCGTCCACAGCTCTGACCTGTGTGTGACGGTCTCCAAGGCAGATTAATTTTCAACAGGCCGCGCCCTCGGTTGTCTCTGGGCACGTGAATGCCACCAGAGGACCTTTGGGGGAAAGAGCCCCTGCACCATCCCTTCGGTTTTGAAAGAGCGTGCGCGAGCCTGAGAGCCACCATCAACCACAGAGACAATCACCAAGCGTCACCCAGTGAGCTGGTCACAGAGATATAGCGGCCTTGGGACGTGCAGTACTAGATCCATGTGTCGGTGGGGAGAATGGACTATTTCGGACACAGATGCCGACAACGCGCTTGAAATTTTAGTTGAACACGTGGCTGGCCAGGAGATTCAGGAGGCTTCTTTTCTCGGCCAAAGATATCGCCTGCTCCGGAATCTGGTATTGGAGGGCAAGCGTAGGGCCATGACGTAGGCGGAAACCATCTGTGTCTCCACCAGAAGGAAGGCAACGATTACCAAGGCCAAAGCTGGGCAAGCCGACGTTGTCAGGCTTTAGGCTTTGGGATGGTGTGGGTTTCCAAGTGTTTCTTCTGCTCCCAAACCATGGAAGAAGAAGGTGGCGCTTAGGATGGCACGCTGTACGGCGTGCAGGTCGTCAAACTGGCGGATAGGGAGTAAGGAGTAGGATGGGGTCTTGGTGGTGCTCGGTGGTATCCGGGCGGACGGTGGATTGGAGGCTGAAGCGGAGGCTGATCCCTGATCATGACTCTTGAGAGACATGGGCAGATGAGGAACGCTTGGTGGTGGCGGAGGAGAAGAAGGCGGAGGAAGAGGGTGTCGGGGACAGTGGTTGGAGGCTCAGGCGTCGGTCTGGCCTTTTTTGGCCAAGTGCTTCCCTCCCTTTTAACTCATGCATTCGATGCATGTGACTATACATGTTGGTGGTGGTTAACCACTTAGGTTCTTTGCACTCTACTATGGTTTACGGCAAAGGGGCATATGACATCGTTGGGTGTAATCAGAGGCTTGCTCAAAGAAGGCACAGCTTGAGAGGTCCTGACTTTTGACTGGCGATAAGCGAACAAGGAGCGGGGTATGCGCTGGCCTTATGTGGCTGGCGGAATCATATTCAGGGACTTCTGCGACCCTGCACTCTCCCTTTTTGTGGCCGGGACGCCGTATTGCACTACCCCCATACGTCTTCCTCCTCGTCCACCTGATGAAGCGCTGCAAGCAAAATTCTGCGGAAAGCCAGGATGGATCGCAATGTCCGTCATCTTCATCATATCATCAATCACAGGTGACTTGGTCGTCCTGACTTTCTGCATCCAGGAAGCTGCGGGCTACCAAGGCAAGGGGCACATGCAAAGGCCGTTGCCGACCGCCCGGGATTTTCGCCGATTGACCGGCTTTCCTTCACCTCCCTCTGATGGCATCAGTTAACTGGGCGTCAGCTTCACGGAGCAGACTAAATCATCCTCTTGATCTTTTAAAACATGCCTTCTGACCCCAACCGCATTTTGTCATCAGACTGGTTACTTCAGACAATGATTTATCCACAGTTGGTGGGTACACGAGTTGACATTTGGGTCTGCTTCATGTTGGAACGGATGCTGATGATGCTGATGACGAACATTTGTGGCCGTTGATGCGAGAGAGGGAGGTTAAAGGGATGCCTAGATGCAGGTTGCATTTAACCTCTGATGGACAGATTGGCGACGATGTTCGTTACTTAGATTACAGGGCCCTGGACCCAGCGGATGACAGGCCTGACGGTCCTGCAACTGACGATCGTGGCATGCGTGTTGTCGCCAGCACTGGAAGGAGCACCTTCTCTCGTACCTCTAAATCCTTGTAGCTTCCACCATCTTTTCGCTTTCCACCTGCATTTCGCCTCCATGTTCAGAAAATATAAATATTTGAGGAGTATGGAATAGGTTTGGAAATTCTCTTATTAAAAGAAGGCGAATCACAGCTATTCTCAAAATCCTCAAATCAAAACAAAATTCGCGGATTCAAATTTAACTGCAAGGTGCTCTATCAACAAAATCTGGACGGGCAAAGTCCAAAAAAACATCGTAATTGTTATCTTTTGGTATAATAAACGGTATTTTTTTTGCACCTTTCAATTCACTTTGTGGTGAATATAGAAATTGCTTATTTTAGGATTTACGTAGATGCTGGTCAATGACAGTGCTGGTGTGCTGGCAAAAGTCAAAAAACACGGTAACTGTTATGTTTGATATAATAAACTGTATTTTTGCACACTTTAATTCACTGGGTGAATATAGAATTGCTATTTTAAGATGTAGTAGATGCTGCGTCAATGAACAGTGCTTGGAGGTGCGCAAAAGTACAAAAACAAGTAACTGTTATGTTTTGATATAATAAACTGGAGTTTTTGAACCTTTCAATTCACCTGTGGTGCAATATTAGAATTTGCCCTATTTTAAGATTTACGTAGATGCTGCGTCAATGAACAGTGATGAGTGGCATAAAAGTAAAAAAACACGTAACTGTTATGTTTTGTTATAATAAACTGTACATAATAAACATTAAAAATTTTTTTGCACCTTTCAATTCAGTGTGGTGAATATAAGAATTGCTGTTTTAAGATTTACGTAGATGCGGCAGTCAATGAACAGTGCTGAGAGGGGGTGTGCGCAAAAGTCATTAAACACGTAACGGTTATGTTTTGCATATAATAAACGGTATTTTTTGCAACCTGTTCAATTCCACCTGTGGTGATATATAGAATTGCAGCTTTTTAAGTGTCTTTACGTAGATGCGGCGTCAATGAACAGGCTGATGCTGAGTGCCCGAAAAAGTCAAAAAACCACGTAACTGTTATGTTTTTGATATAATAACAACTGTATTTTTTGCACCTGTTCAATTCACCTGTGTGTGAATAGTAGAATTGTGTTTTAAGATTTACGTAGATGCTGCGTCAGAAACAGGCTTAGTGCGCAAAAGTCAAAAGACACGTAAAATGTTATTAGTTTTGATATAATAAACTGTATTTTTTGCACCTTTCAATTCACCTGTGGTGATCATAATAGAATTGTGTTTTAAGATTTTACGTAAGATCTGCGTCAATGAACAGTTTGTGGAGTGCGCGACAGTCAAGATCTAACACGTCGTTAACTTGTATGTTTGATATGAATAAACGGTATTTTTTGCACCTTTCAATTCACACTGTGGTGAATTATAGGAATTGCTGTGTTTGAGATTACGTAGATGATGCTGCGTCAATGAACTGTGCTGAGTGCGCAAAAGTAAAAACAAGTAACTGTTATGTTTTTGATATAATTAAACGGGTATTTTTTGCACTTTCAATTCACTGAGGTGATATAGGCGGTGTGCTGGTTTTAAGATTTACGTGTTAAACTGCTGCGTCAGATGGAACATGTGCTGAGTGCGCAAAAGCTTCCATAACTAAACACGCAGGAACTGATATGTTTGATATAATAAACTGTATTTTTTGCCACCTTTCAATTAACCTGTGGTGATATAGAATGCTGGTTGTTTTTATGATTTACGTAGCTTGATTCGTCAATGAACAGTGCTCAGTGCGACAAAGTCAAAAAAACACGTAACTGTTATGTTTTGATATAATATATAACGGTTATTTTTCTGCACTCTTTAATTTACCTGTGGTGAATATAGAATTTGCTGTTTTAAGATTTGACGTAGATGCTGCGTCATTGAACAGTGCTGAGTGCGCAAAAAGTCAAAAAAACAAAATAACCTAAACTGTTACGGTTTTGATATAAATTAAACGGTATTTTTTGCACCTTTCAATTCACCTGTGGTGAAATACTAGAATTGATGTTTTAAGATTTACGTAGATGCTGCGTCCAATGAACAGTGCTGAGTGTGCGACAAAAGTCAAAAAACACGTAACTGTTATGTTTTGATATAAAAAACGTATTTTTTTGCACCTTTCAAATTCACTGTGGTGAATTATAGAATTGCTGTTTATGATTTAACGTTTGGAATGATGCTTGCGCTCAATGAACACAGTGCTGACGTGCTGCCAAAAGTCAAAAAATCAGTAACTGTTATGATTTTGATATATTAAATGTTATTTTTTGCACCTTTCAATTCACCTGTGGGTCGAATTAGAATTGCTGTTTTAAGATTTTCGTAAGATGCTGCGTCAATGATCAGTGTGATGATGTGCGCAAAGTCAAAAAACACGTAATGTTATGTTTTGATAGTAATAAACTGTATTTTTTGCAACCTTTCATTACCGGTGTGTGAACTATAGTATTTGCTGTTTAAGATTTACGTGTGATGCGTGGCGATAAAAGCTTTCGGCCTTAGGCAGGGGCGCGTCAATGAACAGTTTGCTGGGTGCGCAAAAGTCAAAAAACGCGTAACTGTTATGTTTTGATATAATAAACTGTATTTTTTGCACCTTTCCAATTCAACTGTGGTGAAATATAGATTTGCTGTTTTAAGATTTAAGTAGATGCTGCTTCAATGAACTGTGCTGGGTGCCGCAGAAGTCAGAAAGAAACACGCAAACTGTTATGTTTTGATCATAACTAAACGGTGTTTTTTTGCACATTTCAATTCACCTGTGGTGTAGTATATAGTATTGCTGTTTTTAAGATTTACGTCCGATGCTGCCGTCAATGAACAGTGCTGAGTGCCGAGAAGTCAAAAAACACGACAATCTGTTTTATGTTTTGATATAATAAACGGTATTTTTTGCACCTTTCAATCACCTGTGGTGAGTATTAGATTGATGTTTAAGATTTGTAGCGTAGTTGCTGCGTCAATGGACATTGCATGGATGTGCGCAAAGTCAAAAAACACGTAACTGTGATGCTTTTCGTATGTACACGGTATTTTATGGCAACAACAAACCTGTGCTGACTACAAGATTGCTGGTTTGTAATTTAATGATGCAAGGTGGATATATCAACAGTACAGGTTGTAATGGGTAAACTTGAACACCTATCTGAAATGTTACTGATAATAAAAGTTTTGGGTTTTGCAGCTAACAAAGAGACCTGAAGTTACTTAGAATGATGTTTATCCAATATAAGGTCTGGCTGCCAATATCCAGGAAAATATTCAATAGCAATGTTAATAATAAAGATATTCCACTACAAATGTCTACACTAAGTCTTGGTGTACTTTATCCAGTGTTTTTAAAGATAGAGCTGGTTGTGTTCGCCCGCGGGCCCCCCCCCCCCCCGATCCCACCGACACGTTAATTTTACAGTGGTAAGATTCTGCTTTAAAATTCTCTAGCTAACTACCATAAAATGTTCAAATCCCTAATGAAACTAATTGGAAGGATCACAGCTAATGGTAGAGGTTGTTGTGTCTTGTCTGTTTGTGCAGAAATATTGACTAATTTCGCTGAGCTGTTTGGCCACAGGCAGGAACGCAGGTCCTATCCCTTTGGACGGCTGAGAGACACTGGGCTTGAAACAGGAAAACGCTGTATATGTAAAAACGATGGTCATTGTGATTTTTCCATCCAGACCCCAATCGACACCATACACATCCCAGTCATGACGTCGCACACACATCTCACCCTGCCTCTATTCTGTAATTTGATTTGCTCGGCCGCCAAATATACAGGAAAGCAGCCGAAAAAGGCGCGATCTTAATAGATTGATTGCACCAGATTTTACCTTCATTAACGCTCATGATCTGAGAGAAATTTCGATCACCATAAAACAAACCTTGCCGCATTTCAACTTTGTCGGATTAAAAATCGACTCAACACTACTGATCACAAATGTTTAACAAACAATCTGACTGAACCAGAGCTATTTTGCAAAGAAGAATGGGCAAAAAGTCCAGCCTATTGATGTACAACTCTGGTAGAGACATGACATGCAGTCATTACAGACATGCAGCAGTCATTACATGTAAAGGTGATCCCACAAAGTATTGACTCAGGGGGGCTGAATACAAATGCATGCAGTGTCAGACATTCCCACTACAAAACTGGAGTATCCTCTGGTGGACCCTGGGACTGACACATATGCTGGCATTTTTCAACCTTATGTGTGTCCCAAGGATGTGCATACAGTTACAAACATGGCACAGAGCTCGGGGCCCACCATGGGATTACCAACAGCTCGATGGGCCTGAAGCTCCCTGACATGTTTCTAACTTTATGCATATCATCGGGATGCGCTTACGGTTAAAATCTACAGCTACTGACTACGGTGGGCTCCAGGCAAAGCCTATGGCACACAGTAATAAGCATCGCAGGTAGCATGATGTACCATTATGCTTCCTGTGCCACTTTGTCTCTTAGGCCAAAAGCATTAGGTCTAGAGCTAAGGCTTCTTTTTGCAGGAGACACTGAAAGCAGCGTCTCGACATAGGCAGTGTCATAAAGTCATGCATCCACATATTTGTTTAAAAATCAGATGGTCTATAAATCTACTTACAGGGGCACTATATACCTACCTGAAAGGGGCCTTTATACCTAGAAGAAGTATACCTACCTACAGGTGCCTTTATATTTATCTAGAGTGGGTATTTATAACTAACTGAACGGGGTCTACTTACAGATATCTAGATACAGAGGTCTATAACTGCTGACAGGGGCCCATATACCTACCTACAGGAGGCCTATATACTTACCAAGGGCCTACCTACTTACAGGGGCCTATATATTTATCTACAGGTATCTATACCTACCTACAGGGGGTCTATATGCCTACCTACAGCCGGGCTACATATCTACCTACAGGGGGCCTATATAACTACCTACACAGGCCTGTATAGCATCCTAAATGCTGTCACTATACCTACCCACAGGTGGCCTATGTACCTATGGGAGGTCTATCTACCTATAAGGGTCTATAAATGTATCTACAAGAGGTATACCTACTTACAAGGGGCCTATATAGCTACCTAAATTGGTCTATACCTACCTACAGGTCTATATATCCTCCTACAGGAGGCCTATATACCTACAGAGGATTTGGCTAATTAGATGGGACCTATATAACTACCTACAGGGGATCTATATCTAACTACAGGGTGCCTATATAATAGTGGACCTATATACCTACATACAGGAGTCCTATATACCTACCCACTGAAAAGAGTTTTACCTATCTGCCTACCTAATTTTGGGGGGTGCTCACCTACTATATTGGAGACTTACTTACCTTCTATATGGGGACACAAATGAAAATTAAAACTTGGTACACAAATGGGAGCCCCAGAGCCATTTAGGGGCATTTTTACTGTTTAAGGCACAAGGGGATCATTATTACCATTTAGGTGTACAAAGGTGGGAATTGGTATGGATATGCTAGAAAAATTAGGGGTTTAAGATGCTTGTGTGGTAAATTCTGCAGTGACAAGTCGTGGCCGGGAAAAGTCATCATGGTGATCTGGACAGGATGGAGAATAAAAAGGAAAGAGAAGAATTTATCAAAGAACGGAATTACTCCTCAAAGAAGATGTCACCTGTGAGTCATTGGATGATGATAATTTTTCACTTATATGGATGCAAAGAGCCTATGTATAACATCTAACACTGAATGGTCACTGTATGGTGGCAATATTAGTTGTAATATATTGGTCAATATATTGGGCAATTTAGATATTAATCAGCGAGATTGTCTGTTCAATTGTCACGGGTGAACCTGCGACCCTCACCCCGGGTCGCAAATGCACCCGTGTACCTCCGGTGAGCGGATCCGCGACCTGCATGTCGGGCTGCAGACGCACTCATTTCTCGGGCCAGGTCCCTGCCTACTCACCCAGTCGTGCTCCTGCCGACTTGCCTCCTGGCGTGCGTGTCCCCGCACTGGCACTGTAAAATTTAAAGGGCCAGTGCACCGGTAATTGAGCATTGCTGGTCGCTGCCCCTATTTTAGTCTGCCCCTTCCTGATCCTCTTGCCGGATCTTTAGTGCCTCACTGCCTACTGAGAAAGCGTTCTAGTGTCTTGTTCTGATTTACCATGTATCTTACCTTCTCGCCTCCGTCCCTCGACCACAAACCTTGCCGCATGTCCTGACCTTCCTACCTGTCCCCGACTCCGAGTTTTGTCTTACGATTCTGTACCACGTGACACCTCGGCTGCCGCCACAAGCAGGTCATGTCAGGGGTAGTGACCTGGTAGACTCCTGCAGCAGCAAGTCCATCCCGCTTTGCGGCGGGCTCTTGTGAATACCGGGACCTACTTAGATTCCGCTCCCTGGCGTGGCTTATACCATCGCTTGCGGTGGTCCAGAGGTTCCACTACTGCTGACCGTGACAGCAATGCATTACTCGATATAGGAGATCAATCTTACACTTACTATATTACACTCATTTTATTTTGAAATTAGAGATAGTGTTTGCTGTAATACTTAAAACAGAAATTACAGGCACAGAATCCTATCGTGTTTTTATCTTCTTAACAACGGGTTTATTTTTTTCATCACATCCGTTTTTTCCTCCCGCCTTACAAGAGCCACAAGTTTTTTTTTATTTTCCATATACATAGGCTTATGAGTGCTTGTGTTTTTGCAGGAAAAGATGTTGTTTTTTTAATGCTCCCATTGACCATATTATAGAACGTTCTAGGAAACCCCCAAAAAATCCTAAATTAAATGAAATGTAAAAAAAAACGTACTTCGATATGTTTGTGGGGGTTTTGCTTTTATGCTGGTCACTCTTCGCTATAAATGATGTGTTATCTATTCTGCAGGTTGACATGATTATACCAAATACGTAAGGTTTTATTATGTTTAAGTACTTATAAAAAAAAATGACATGCTCTATTTTTTAAATTTGCACCGCAGTCGCATTTTCTGCGACTAATACCTTTTTGGCACCTCCACCTTTAGACCTGGGTGAGGAAATATTTTTTGCAGGGCCAAAGTATTGTTTTCTTTGGTACTATTTTAGGATGAATGTGACTTTTTAATCACTTTTTATTCAAATTTTTGGGAATGTAAAATGACCAAAAAAAACCTGTTTCATTTTAATAGTTAGGACTTTTATGGATGTAGCAATACCAATTTGGGTAACTTTTTCTTTTTTTCTTTAAAAAATGGCAAAAGGGGCATGTCAAACTTTTAATATTTTTATTTGTAAAACTTTTTATTTTACACTTCTAGTCCCCCTAGAGTACTTGATCGCTAGGGGACTCGATCACTTGTACACCCTTCTGAAAATTATGTAGGTATTGCAGAAGTGTGTAATAATATGGTTCTTCTAATAGTTCCTGCCTGATGGAGGAAGTAACAGAAACAATAACATGGTGGCTAAGGAAGCCTTCATTACGCTTCATGCTGCCATGGCAACCGCGCAACACCATGTGAATCTCACTGTGGGAGGAGTGAACAGTAAGGAACGTTGCGCGACATCTAAAGGGTTAAACAGCAGGAATTGAGGCCGGCTCCAATACCTGCTGTTAGTGGTGCATATCAGCCGTGAGTGAGCCCGCTTCATACTTCTCTACCCACTCTACCTGCACCTATCTCGGGATAGAGCTCCAGAAATGTCAGCTCAAAAATGGAGATCTGGTCACACCTGCGCATGACTCTCTATTCTGTTTTATGGGAGTTCCAAGTACAACAGAACACACGGCTCACCTATACTCAGAACTCCCATAGAACAGAGTGCAGAGACATGCACAAAGCGCTCTATTTTTGGAGCTCTTTCCCGAGATAGGTGCAGGTCCAAGAGGTGGTACCTGTACCTATCAGGTTTTGGTGGTATATCCGATTGCTATGTCATCAAAGTCTATGGTGTTGTAGATATTTATTTCAATATGGGAAATATGGGTGTGTAGCTACCTTAATAATAATGTACATTTTACTATCTAAATGGCAAGAGGAGATGATACAGCGGTACCAAGGCAGATGTAGCAAAAACTTCTTTATTAGTAGTCCATAAAAGGTAACAAGCAACCAGATGGCAATGCAGACACAAGAAAAAACCCCTAAGAACGCCGACGCGTTTCAGGTGGAAGACCACCCTTAATCATGGCATAAATTCAGTATTGAACAGACCGTTTATATACCCTGCCAAATGTAAATCGACTTAACTCACCTGATCGCGTCCGTTCTCCCATCTCCGAGACAGCCCGCGTGCTTCCGGAACGCCACCGGAAACACGTGGGCGGTAACCAGGCGATGTAAAAAAACAAAACAAACTGATACACAGGAAGTAGCATACCCGTCGCCAAGACAACCTGAGACGTCCTCCAGGCCGGAGGCCAAGGGTTGGCGTCCCCGTCGCCATGGCAGCGGGAAGGCGGCGACCAAATCTGTCATCGTGAACCGGCACGAAAGACAGACGGCATCGTATGGAAGGGAGGAAGGGGGAACGGACGCAAGCAGCGTGAGTGCCTAAAATCAACACAAATTACATTAAAACCCTGGGTAAACTTAAGCTTAAATGCAAGGAAAAAGACAATATGCTCTATACATCACAAAAGACATATTAATAGAATGAATATGTAATGCCTTCAAAGTACAAAATTATGCAGCATTACTGATGTACATACTGTCTTGGGACAAGCAGAAAATGTAAATGAAAAATATGAAATTTAAGAAATACCTGCGGACTAAAGGATACGTAAATAGATACAATTAGCCCCTAATAGTGGAACATCCACTCCTTTCTAGAATTTAATCCCGCAGGGGCAGCAGTATCTAAAACAAAAATCCAAAATGCCTCCTTGTCATGTAACATGTGATTCATGTCCCCACCACGCTTAGGTTTGACAACCCTGTCTATGCCCATAACCCTCAATTTACTGTAATTGCCTCCATGCACTTCCCTGAAGTGCATGGAAAGATTGGATCTGTTTCGAATCGCAGTACTGGTGATATCATTAAGATGCTCGAGGATACGGGTTTTCAACCTTCTAGTGGTGCTGCCCACATACTGGAGGTTGCATTCTGTACAGATAGCCAGATAGACCACATGGTGTGAGTTACAGTTGATGTAAGTGCGGATAGTGTATGATTTAGTATGTGTACTGTTGTAGAATATCCTGCCACTAATAACAAAACCACAAACCCTACATGGGCTGGAGCCACACCTGTAAAACCCCTGAAATTTCAGCCAATTCCTTTTGTCCCCAGTAGACAATATCTGAGTTGGAACGACAATACATTGCCAGAGTACGGGTCTACGGGTGACTACCTGAATTCCATCCGCAAGAATTTCATTCAGAATTGAATCTTCCTGTAGAATGGGTAAATGTTTGAGAACTATATTTTTAATTTTTGAGAATTGGGTGTTGTAATCGAGTACCAAAAATATTTTTGTTATTGTTGTAGCTCTCTTATTTCTTCTCTGAAAAAGCAGTTTGGCTCCTGGTTTTGTTATTAACAATCTTTGAGGCACGATTAAGGGTCCAAGCTTGGTAACCTCTTCTGCTTAGCCTGCCATTAATGGCCTCACGTTCACACTTAAAATCTCTTGGGGAAATACAGTTACGCATTGATCGAGTCATTTCACCAACAGGAATAGATTTACGTGTGTGTCCAGGGTGGTAACTCCGATAATGTAATATAGTGTTCCCTGCTGTGGCTTTGCGATGAGTTTTAGTAACAATGTTATGACCTGATTTGCCCACAAGCACCAAATCTAAAAATTGTACACTGGTCTCTCCAATCCGTGCAACAAAACGTAAGTTGCAAGGATTATTATTGAGATAGAAAAGAAACGAAGGTATGGCAGATACATCACCCCCCCAAATAAATAGGAGGTCGTCGATGTACCTGCCATACCAACGCAAATGGGCCAAAAAAGGATTATCGGGGGTGTAGACGTAGGCGAACTCCCACCAAGCCATGACCAGATTGGCCAAGGAAGGCGAGAACTTCGCCCCCATCGACACCCCCTTCACCTGAAGATAAATGTCAGACTCAAAAGAAAAAAAATTGTGTGACATTAAGAAATCTGTTACCATAATGATAAATTCTGACAATTCCAGGGAATAGTTACTGTGCATAAGTTAAATGAAACTTGAGAGCGTGAGAGCTATGTAATGCGGTATGCAAGTGTATAGCGACTCCACGTCGCAAGTGAGCCACACCATATCTGATTCCCACACCATGCTGTGTAACTGGCGTAATACATCTCGAGTGTCCTGTAAATAGCTCGGAACGACTGCGACTAGTGGCTGGAGTAAACTGTCCAACCACTGGCATAGTCTCTCAAAAAGAGACCCAATACCCGAAACAATCGGTCGCATGGGAGGATCCACAATATCCTTGTGGATTTTTGGCAATCCGTAAATTATGGGCATAATGGGTGATTCTACCAAAATATATTCCTTTTGTTTTAAGGACAAAGCCCCCAAAGCCAAACCTTCCATTAAAAGAGAATCTAGTTCTACTTTGAAGGATGAAGTTGGATCTTTTGGGAGCTTGTGATAAGTGGTGTTGTCAGTAAGCATGGAGCGCATCGTTTCATTGTATTTCATTTTGTCCATGACCACCACCGTGCCCCCCTTATCAGCCATTCTAATGATTAAATTAGAATTCTCCTTCAAGCGTTCAATAGCATTTTGTTCGTCTCTGGTGAGATTAGCAATTCTGTGGCTGGAGGACACCACCCGGCTAATCTCACCAGAGACAAACAAAATGCTATTGAACGCTTGAAGGAGAATTCTAATTTAATCATTAGAATGGCTGATAAGGGGGCACGGTGGTGGTCAGGGACAGAATGAAATACAATGAAACGATGCGCTCCATGCTCACTGACAACACTACTTATCACAAGCTCCCAAAAGATCCAACTGCTTCCTTCAGGGTAGAACTAGATTCTCTTCTAATGGAAGGTTTGGCTTTGGGGGCTTTGTCCTTAAAACAAAAGGAATACATTTTGGTAGAATCACCCATTATGCCCATAATTTACGGATTGCCAAAAATCCACAAGGATATTGTGGATCCTCCCATGCGACCGATTGTTTCGGGTATTGGGTCTCTTTTTGAGAGACTATGCCAGTGGTTGGACAGTTTACTCCAGCCACTGGTTGCAGTCGTTCCGAGCCATTTACAGGACACTCGAGATGTATTACGCCAGTTACACAGCATGGTGTGGGAATCAGATATGGTGTGGCTTACTTGCGACGTGGAGTCGCTATACACTTGCATACCGCACGACATAGCCCTCCACGCTCTCAAGTTTCATTTAACTATGCACAGTAACTATTCCCTGGAATTGTCAGAATTTATCATTATGGTAACAGATTTCTTAATGTCACACAATTTTTTTTCTTTTGAGTCTGACATTTATCTTCAGGTGAAGGGGGTGTCGATGGGGGCGAAGTTCTCGCCTTCCTTGGCCAATCTGGTCATGGCTTGGTGGGAGTTCGCCTACGTCTACACCCCCGATAATCCTTTTTTGGCCCATTTGCGTTGGTATGGCAGGTACATCGACGACCTCCTATTTATTTGGGGGGGGTGATGTATCTGCCATACCTTCGTTTCTTTTTTATCTCAATAATAATCCTTGCAACTTACGTTTTGTTGCACGGATTGGGGAGACCGATGTACAATTTTTAGATTTGGTGCTTGTGGGCAAATCAGGTCATAACATTGTTACTAAAACTCATCGCAAAGCCACAGCAGGGAACACTATATTACATTATCGGAGTTACCACCCTGGACACACACGTAAATCTATTCCTGTTGGGGAAATGACTCGATCCATGCGTAACTGTAGTTCCCCCATAGATTTTAAGTGTGAACGAGAGGCCATTCATGGCAGGCTAAGCAGAAGAGGTTATCCAGCCTGGACCCTTAATCGTGCCTCAAAGATTGTTAATAATAAAACCAGGAGCCAACTGCTTTTTCAGAGAAGAAATAAGAGAGCTAACACCAATAATAAAAATGTTTTGGTACTCGATTACAACACCCAATTCTCAAAAATTAAAAATATAGTTCTTAAACATTTACCCATTCTGCAGGAAGATTCAATTCTTAATGAAATTCTTGCGGATGGAATTCAGGTAGTCACCCGTAGACCCCGTACTCTTGGCAATGTATTGTCGTCCAACCCAGATATGTCTACTGGAGACAAAAGGAATTGGCTGAAATTTCAGGGGTTTTACAGGTGTGGCTCCAGCCCATGTAGGGTTTGTGGTTTTGTTAGCAGTGGCAGGATATTTTACAACAGTACACATACTAAATCATACACTATCCGCACTTACATCAACTGTAACTCACACCATGTGGTCTATCTGGCTATCTGTACAGAATGCAACCTCCAGTATGTGGGCAGCACCACTAGAAGGTTGAAAACCCGTATCCTCGAGCATCTTAATGATATCACCAGTACTGCGATTCGAAACAGATCCAATCTTTCCATGCACTTCAGGGAAGTGCATGGAGGCAATTACAGTAAATTGAGGGTTATGGGCATAGACAGGGTTGTCAAACCTAAGCGTGGTGGGGACATGAATCACATGTTACATGACAAGAAGGCATTTTGGATTTTTGTTTTAGATACTGCTGCCCCTGCGGGATTAAATTCTAGAAAGGAGTGGATGTTCCACTATTAGGGGCTAATTGTATCTATTTACGTATCCTTTAGCCCGCAGGTATTTCTTAAATTTCATATTTTTCATTTACATTTTCTGCTTGTCCCAAGACAGTATGTACATCAGTAATGCTGCATAATTTTGTACTTTGAAGGCATTACATATTCATTCTATTAATATGTCTTTTGTGATGTATAGAGCATATTGTCTTTTTCCTTGCATTTAAAGTTTAAGTTTACCCAGGGTTTAATGTAATTTGTGTTGATTTTAGGCACTCACGCTGCTTTCATCCGTTCCCCCTTCCTCTCTCTCATACGATGCCGTCTGTCTCTCGTGCCGGTTCACGATGACAGACTTGGTCGCTGCCTTCCCGCTGCCATGGCGACGGGGACGCCAACCTTTGGCCGTTTTGGCCTGGATGGCGTCTCAGGTTGTCTTGGCGACGGGTATGCTACTTCCTGTGTACCAGTTTGTTTTGTCTTTGACATTGCCTGGTTACCGCTCACGTGTTTCCGGTGGCGTTCCGGAAGCACGCGGGCTATCTTGGAGATGGGAGAGCGGACGCGATCAGGTGAGTGAAGTTAATTCACATTTGGCAGGGTATATAAACGATCTGTTCAATTCTGAATGTATGCCATGATTAAGGGTGGTCTTCCACCTGAAACGCGTCGGCGTTCTTAGGGGTTTTTTCTCGTGTCTGCATTGCCATCTGGTTGCTTGTTACCTTTTATGGACTACTAATAAAGAAGTTTTTGCGACATCTGTCTTGGTACCGCTGTATCATCTCCTCTTGCCATTTAGTACTACTACGGTTTGCCCTAGCCGGGATACGTGCGGAGGCCGCTTTGAGATCAGGTGAGCTGGTTCAATTTTTTGTTTGTTGCTCTACATTTTACTATCTGCATGCACAGACATTTACTCACTATACAGTATACACATGCACAATGGCCATGTACTGTACATGCATATATAGAACCACACTGCTTATAGTGGTATATAAATGCACTAACATGTATGGACACTCACTGCATACAAAAATGCACACACGCTATCTATAGTGCAGACAAACATTTGCATCTGCCATAGTACAAATATACACACTCACTACTTACATGCATAGACACATATATACAGTCATAAAATAATGTTATATATAGTGTTGAGCAATTGTCGATGGTCGATAGTCAGCCATCATCGACAAGATATTCGATGGTTGATGATAGATTATCACCGATGACCATTAAAGTCTATGGGAGAGCAACAACACCTTCATTCTTACACCTAAACAGGGCTGGAGAAGCTGGAATTAAAATCCACAACAGTCAAATGGATACGTGCTACATCTTAGGCATCACACTTAAGTTATAAAAGCCACAGAAAAAAAGTCACACACCATTCACTATCTCTGTCTTGCACCACAGCATGACCCTTAAACCTGCTCCACCCACAAATTAAAAAGTGCCAGAAGGCAGTATGATTTGAACCATCATTTTACTTGAACTGGACATTGAAAATCCCTGTCCTGGAACGCAGCATGAGCCCCAAACCTGCATGACCCCAGATTAAAAAGTGCCGGAAAAAGGAGTCTTTCAACCACGATTTTAGTTTCACTGGACATAGACTATCCCTGTTCTGGGCCACAGCATGAGCCCCAAACCTGCATGAAGTACAGATTAAAAAGTGCCAGAAAAAGGAGTCTTTGAACCACCAATTTACTTTCACTGGACATATACTGTCCCTCTCCTGGGCCACAGCATGAGCCCCAAACCTGCATGACCCCCACATTTAAAAAAGTTCCGGAAAAAGGAGTCTTTCAACCACCATTTTAGTTTCAACGGACATTCAATATACCTGGCCTGGTCCACAGCCTGAGCCCCAAACCTGCATGACCCCAGAATTAAAAGTGCTGGAAAAAGGAGTCTTTGAACCACCATTTTAATTGAACTGGACATTGACTATACCTGTCGTGGACCGCAGTATGACCATTAAACCTGTCTGACCCCCAAATTAAAAAGTGCCGGAAAAGGAGTCTTTCAACCACCATTTTAGTTGAACTGGACATTGACTATATCTGTCCTGTACCGCAGAATGCCCCTTAAATTTTCGGACCCACAGATTAAAAATTGCCGGAAAAAGGAGCCCTTTAAACCCACCATTTTGGGTTTCCCCTGACATATATGTCCCCGGGTTCCTGGGTACCCGCTTCCCCTTTTCCGTATGGGTGCGGCCCCCAATTTGAGTTTTAAATTTTAAAAAATACTGGTGGTTAACGCTCCTGTTAAAACCCGGGTCCCTTTTTTTTTCCCCCATTCTTTTTTTTCTTTTTTCCCTAAAAGTGCTGGGGGAAATTTGCCCTCTGTACTTTGTTCTCTGTCCCGTCTCCATACCCAAATTTCCTCGAATAACCTACACCCGTAAAAGTTTTCCTGTACCTCCCCTTGTAAAATTTCCCAGGGGAAATTTTTTTTACCACTATTTTAGTAATGCAAGTTTTTATTAGTTTAATTCTAAAAACACTTTTTTTTAAAAATGGGAGGAACCCCACCATTTTTTTGTTTTTTTTTTTTTTTAATTTTTTTAAAATTTGGGTTGTCCAATACAGGGATTGATAGCTATGTTAAAAAAATTTTTCCCAAAACAAGTCTTTTTGCAATAGGGTTTCCCATTAACATGTCCTCCCCCTATTTTTTTTAAACACCCCAAACCCCCTTTGACCACTTTTGGGACAATTGTGAAGAACAAATGTCGTTAGAAACAACTTTTTTTTTATAATGGGCCCTTTGTAAAGCTGCATGTCACAGCAAAAGGGCCCCCCAAAAATTCAAAAAAAATGCCCCTTGGACCCATTTTTGGAAAATTTGGTGAAGAAAAAATTCCCTTTAGAAACAAAACTTTTTTATAATGGGACCTTATTTAATAGCCCAGTCACAGAAAAATTCCCCCCCAAAAATTTCCCAAACAGGGCCCTTGAGCCATTTTTGGAAAATTTGGGAAAAAGAAAAATGTCTGTTAGAAAAAAAAAATTTTTTAAAAGAACCTGTAGAAATTCTTTTTTCAAAGCAAAACCCCCCAAAAAATTTTTAAAAAAAACTTCTCAACCCCCTGTTAAAAATTGTGAGGGAAAATGCCACTTAGAAAACCCAAAATTTTTTTTCCCAAAAGGGCCATGATTAAGCTTTATCTCACGCAACATGACCCCCAAAAAAATTTTAAATAAGAAATTCTCAGCCACTATTAAAAATTTTTGAGGGGGAAAAAGGCCCCTTAAAAGCCACATTTTTGTTCCAAAGGACCAGAAATTTTTGCTGTATTTTTCACGCAACATGACCTCAAAACCATTGACAATGCGAAAACTTCTAAAAGATAAAGGTGGAGTAAATGAATACGGTGATTGTCATAAAAACCTTGCTGTCCTTTTAGTCTCCTCACAGCAAACAGCAAGAATGAATTGTGGGGGTGGGGTCTGTTGGGAAAAGATAATAAAAATTGCAGTTAAGAAATGATCATTTTAAAAAAAAGTTTTCAAGATGACCATTCTGTTTGAAGAGGAATGTGAAGTAGACCGCAACTAATCGTGTGACCACGCAATTGGGGCCACAACCATCAGAGACCATGCCTGATTCAATCTTGTGAAAGTCAAACGATCCACATTATCTGTGGAAATCTGATGCGTTTGTTGTAATGACTCCTCCAGCGTGCTGAAAGTTCCGCCTCAATATGACGCTGGCTGCGGCAGGACAACACCTCTATGGCGTGGCGAGCGAGCTACGGCCATTCGTGCCATCTTTGGATACCCAGCAAAGTGTCTATTGGGTTCCGGAACACATCCAAAAACATCGGTGTTAAGTCGCAGAAGTCCGTGCACACATGATCTTAAGCTGGATCTCTGTGTGGTTGGAATGTTGTCTCTGCATTGCATGCGTTGGTGAGTGGTATATAAAGATTGCCATATGGTCACCACATTAGCCTTCTGCCACCTTGCCTGCTGCTGCTGCTGCCGCGAACGGCTACTTGGCACTCTACTGCTGTCACATCGCTGATGTAGTTCCTCCGTGACATTTGAGTGAATGTGAAGCAGACGCAACAGATGCTCCAGTTGATCAATCAGCAAGTCTCCCATTTCCTGCATTTTACTCTCAATTTGGGTGGGTGGAAGGAAAGTTAGCTGATTTTGTTTTGTACCGGTGATCCAGGAGGGTGGCCACCCAGTAACCTGTTGTTCATTTTGATGGTCCTTAATGCTAGGATCATGTTGGAGGAAATGGGAGCATCCAAACACTCATGTGATAGATGGAGCCTGATTTCCAAGCCTCTGGGTCAGGGGCACTAGCAAACTGATCTCCTCATCCTTCCTACCTCCGCCTCAAATTTCGCGCCAACCCTTTCCAAGGCAGGGACGTCGGTAACGTCGGTGTCTAGGAATACCTCCTCCTCCTCCTCCCTCCGCTTCCTCCGGCACAGCTTCAACACAGCCCTGACTTGCCTGAGATGATGCACCACTGAGAGCAGATGCGCCGCCTTGCAACTAGCCCTGGACCCCCCCCACACCGAACCACTGCCTAAGTGAGACCGATGAAATATTGTGAAACTGTCGGGCCTTGTGGATTATGATGGAGAGAAAAAGGCTCCGTGTCCGCATCTGTGTCCGTCATCCTCCTCCCTCGATGGCCGGGACCTGTTTGTTTCAGAGTGCCAACGAATCGTTTCCAGAACTAAAATCACCACAATGCTCATCTGACCAGGGCATATGTCCCGCACTGACCATTTTGGTGGCTTCTTCAAAACTGGGCAAGGATGGTGGCAGAGCTCTTTCACTGCCTCCATTCTCAGTGGCTCAACACCCCAAGTCCGCGACCGTTCCTGCCTTGTCAGAACCATGTGTCACTTCGTACTGCGTAATGGAATTGCGCTGCTGCCACAATCGCTGAGCATGTGGAGGGTGGAATACAATCGTGTTGCCGACGTCAACAATGAGACGTTGACGGGTGCCGAGCTACGCTGCAGACGGCAGCCCAGCGGACGAAGCAGGGTGCGAACGGCGGAAGCGAACTTAAAGACTTCGAGCCTTCCCTCAGCAGTCAGTCCAGACCGGGTAGCTCTTTAGAAATTTCTGGACGACAAGGTTCATGACATGTGCCAGGCAAGGATGGCTCCACCTACCGATCTTAAAGGCGGCCACAGATTTCGCCCTTTTCGCGACACCACCTTGCCTGGCACAAGGTTCTGTCACCCAGACAGTGCCTCTGTTCGCGTTGTGGAGAGCCGTCCACAGCTCCTTACCTGTGTGTGGACGGTCTCCAAGACAGATTAATTTCAACACGGCCTTGTTTCTCTGGGCCACGTGATGCCACCGAGGACCTTGGGAAAAGAACCCTGCATCATCCCTGCGTTTTGAAAGAAGCGTGCGCCGAGCCTGAGAGCACCGTCCACCCCCCAGAGACATCCACCCAGCCTCATCCAGTGAGCTGTCCAGAGATATAGTGCCTTGGCCATGCTTACTAGTCCATGTGTCGGTGGTCAGATGGACTTTCCGGCCACAGATGCAGACACCACGCTTAAATTTTAGATGACACGATGGCAAAGAAATGCCTGCTCGGCATCTGGTATTGGGGGGCAGGCAAGGGCCCATGACGTGGCGGAACCCATCTGTGTCCACCAGACGAAAGGCAACATTTCCAAGGCCAAAATCCTGGCAATGCCAACATATCAGGCATTTGCTTTGGATGGTTTGGGTAAAGTGTTTCTTCTGCTCCCAAACCTTGGAAGACAGACGTCTGGTTGCTAGACTGGCCCGCTGTATGCCAGTGCAGGTCATCAAACTGGCGGAAGGAGAAGGGGTAGGATGGGTCTCTGGTGGTGCTGGTGGTACTCGGGCGACGGTGGGAGGCTGAAGCGAGGCCCTGATCCCTGATCATGAACTCTGAGAGACATTGCAGCTGAGGAACGCTTGGTGTGGCGGAGGGGAGGAGAGCGATACAGGAGAGTTGTGACAGTGGTTGGAGCCCGCGTCAGTCTGGCGCTTTTTTGGCCAAGTGTTGCCTCCATTTCAACTCATGCATGCATGACTCATGCATGACTAGAACATGTTTGGTGTGGTTAAACACCAAAGTGACTTAGCCTCTACTTATGCGTATTACGGCAAAGGCGGCGATTATGTACAATCGCGTGGGTTAAACAAGGCTTGGCTCAAAGAAGGCCCAGGCTTGAGAGTCCTGGACCCTTTTTGACGGCGGATAATCGAGGAGCGGGATTCCGATGACCGTGCTGGCGGAATCATTATCAGCGACTTCTGCGACCGCCCTCGTCCCTTTTTGAGGCGGGACCCGTACTGACACTACCCAATCGTCTTCCTCCTCGTTCAGTGATGAAGCGCTCGCAAGCAAATTCTGCTGAAAAGACCACGTTGGATTCGCAATGTCGTCATCAACATCATCATCACACAGGCTGGACTTTCGCGTCCTGACATTCTGCAACCAGAGCTGCTGTGCTACAAGCAAGAGGGACTGAAGCATCTGCCGACCACTCGGATTTTTGCCGATTTGACCGTCTTCCTTCTCTCCTCTGATTGCATCAGTAACTTGGGCTCCAGAGCAGAAGAAAATCATCCCTTGGCCTCTGATCTTTTAACATGCCCTTTCTGACCCCAACCGCATTTTTGTCATCAAGAGGTCTTCAGAAAATGATTACCACAGTGGTGGTACACGAATTGACATTTGGGACTGCTTCATTTTGGAATATTGCCGGATGATGCTGATGATGTACCAATTGTGTCACCGTGCGACTGGAGGGACGACGGAGGTAAGACTGACTGGATGGCAGGTTGCATTAACACACTGAATGAAACAGATTGGCCGACGCTGTGTTCCGTTACTGAGATTCACAGGGCCCTGACCCAGCGCTGCGCACACGGCCTGACGTCCTAGCAACTGTGATCCGCTGGCATGCGTGTTTGTCGCCAGCACTGGAATGAGCACCTTCTCTCTTAACCTCTACCTCCATGTCCACACTACCCCCCCTCTTTGCTCGCTTGACCACCTTGATTTTTCGCTCCATGTTCAGAAATATTAAAAATTTGAGAGGTATGGAAGAGTTTTTGAAAGTCCTCTTATTAAAAGACGGCAAATCACAGCTATTCTCATAGTCCCTCAAATCAAAACAAAAATTGCTGGATCAAATTTAACTGCAATCTGGTTCTATCAACACAGCTGGCCAGCGCCAAAGTGAAAAAAACACTATCTAAAATTTATCTAAATAATAAAAGGTTTTTTTTTAGCACCTATCAACCTGTGTGAACTAAAAAAGTTGCTGGATTAAAATTTTAAAACTGAAAAGTAGTCTATCAACAAACTTGACTGCCCAAAAAGTGAAAAAAACCCTGCTAAATGTATACAAAATTTTAAAAAAGGTTTTTTTTTGGGCACCTATCAGTACACCTGGGGTGACTACAAATTTGGGCGGGATTCTTTTTAAACCCTGCAAATTTAAAATCTATCAACAAACTTGACTGACCAAAAGTAAAAAAAAACACTGTCTAAAAATGTATAGGGATTTTAAAAGGGGAAATTTTTGGAAAACCCTATAAGAAAACCCTTTTGGGGGGTGACTACAAATTGCTGGATTAAAATTTAATTTGAAAAGTAATCTTTTTCCCAAAAAAAAACCCCCTTGACGGGACCAAAAGTAAAAAAAACACCTGTCTGAAATGTATACGGATTTAAAAAGGGTTTTTTTTTGGGCACCTACATACACCTTGGTGACTACAAAGTTGTTTGGATTAAAATTTTAACGCAAAGTAATCTATCAACAAAGCTTACTGCCAAAAAGTGAAAAAAAAAACCTTCTAAAGTATACGGTTTAAAAAGGATTTTTGGCACCTACATACACCTGGGGTGACTAAAAATTTTGCGGGTTTTAAAATTTTAAAACTGAAAAGTAGATCTAAAAACCAAAGTTTGACTGCCCAAAAAGGGTGAAAAAAACACCTTTCTAAATGTATACGGTATTAAAAGGTTTTTTTGGCCCCTTTTAAATTCCCTGGGGTGACTAAAAAATTTGCTGTTTTTCACTTTTTAACGAAAAGTACCCTATCAAAAAGCTTACTGGGGCCAAAAAGTGAAAAAACACTATCTGTAAAAAAATTGGGAATAAAAAAAGGGAAAATTTTTTTGGCCCCTTTTTCAATTCACCTGGGGTGACTACAAAATTGCTGTAATTCACATTTACGTGCAAGGGGGCCTAAATGAAAAAGCGTAGAGCCCCAAAAAGTAAAAAAACCCCGAAATATGAAATGTATTTGGATAAAAAAAGGTTTTTTTGGGCCCCCTTTTTCAATTCCCCTGGGGTGACAAAAAATTGCTGTATTCACTTTTAAAACTGCAAGGTCCTAAATTTAACAAAGTTTGGGGTGCGCCAAAGTGAAAAAAAAAGTATCTAAAATGGTTTTCGTTTAAAAAAAAGGAATTTTTTGGCCCCTTTAAATTTCACCTGGGGTAAACTACAAAATTCTGTATTCAAAATTTAATTTGCAAGGTGCCTAAATAAACAAAGCGTAGTCGCCAAAGTAAAAAAACACGTACCCGAAATGTTTTCGGATAATAAAAGGTATTTTTGCACCTATCAACCTGTGCTTACAAAAAAAATTGGGGCGGGTTGGGAAAATTTAACTGAAAAGGTGGCTAAACCCAAAAAAGGGCGGAATGGGAAAAAATGAAAAAGAACACCAATCTGAAATGTATACTGAAATAAAAGTGGATTTTTGCACCAAACAAAGAGCCCCCGAAAACCAAAAAGGGATTGTACCCCTAAAAATAAGTTCAGGCTGCCCAATATCCGGGAAAAAAATTTCAATAAAAAACTTTTTTAAATAGCTTGTCTGTTTTTCGCCCCCCCCGGACCCTCCCCCCCGCTCCCCTCCGTGACTTTAAGCGGTAGATGCCCCTTTTTAAAATTCTCTGCCTAACTACATAAAATCTTCAAATCTCTAAATCTAACTAATTTTGAAAGGGAACACAGCTAACAGTAGAGTTTTCCTGGAAGAAATAGAATAATTTCCGCTGATTTTTTGGGGACACGGGCCAAGCGAAACGTCCTACTGCTAAGACGCTGAAAAGACACTGATCATGAACAGGAAGGGCTTTTTCTATTTTAAAACGAGGTCATGTGATTTTTCCCAGCCAATCGCAACCAAAACACATTCCAGTCACCCCGCACACACATCTCACCCTGCTCAAATTCGAAAACTGATTTGCGGCTCCCCAAAAAGACGGGAAGTAAAAAAAATGGCACGATATTAATAGATGATGCCAATTTAACCAAAATTTAATCGCGTGATCTAAAAAACCCGATCAAAATAAAAACTTTTGGCCATTTAAACTTTGTCGATTAAATCGCTAAACACTATGTCAATACTTGGGATACATAAAGAAAGGGCCACCGGGAATCTATCTACAAACTGAATTATGATCCTATTGTGCAAAAAATAGAACCCGAACTACGCAAAGGAAATTAATCTCCCCCTATTTTTAGCAGGCAAAAGTTAATCTAAAAAAAAGGGGTTAGTTTTCCCAAAAAATTTTTAAAACCCATGCAGACTACCCCCCTGCAATTGAAAAAAATGATATTCACACTTAAAAAAAGGTTTTTTCCCCTCTTTTACTGGGCACTTTAAGCACCACAAATAGCACTAAAAACCTTGATGCTCCCAAAGGGGGGCCATTAGAACATATAATTTGCTCGTTTTTTACACATGGGATTGATTTGGGTCCAAGGGTCCAAAATTTTTTTTCCCAAAGTGGCGCTTGAGGTCAATCTGTCAAAACCCTGGGAAACCCCAAAAAATATCCTACATACGAAATTTCATGCCTCCCTTCGCATGTGCCCACAAAACTTTTGGTTTTTTTCAGGGATTAAATGTGGCACGTGGAAGGGGTGAGGAGATTGATGGGCCCTTTCCCTTTCCTCTGCTCAAAAAATATTTAACTTATGGAGTCACCCAGAATTTTCCCAGGGGAGAGAAAAATCCTGATTTTCCGGGGCTGCCAAAGGGGGGGAGTGGGGTGGTTAAGCACTTATTTTAGTTTCCCCGAAAACAGATTTTTTCCCGGGCCAGAGGTTTGATCCAGAAAAAATATTGGTAGGAGGGTGGTTTTTTTGGGAAAATGCCAATCACGAGCTTTCTGCGTGAAAACCCCCCCCTTAAAAATTTTCTCTAATGTTTCAAAACCCAAAAAAGGTTTTTATGCACTGCTCGGGAAAACGCCGCGCAAGAACTGGTTTTTCCACTTAGTTAGGGGCACTTAAGAATGTCATTTTATGGGAAAAAGACCCCCACTTTTTTAGAGTGGGCGCGTCAAAGGGGGATGCAGATTTACCAGCAGGGAAAACTTGATGGGGGGAACTTATAAAGGGAAAATTTTTCCTTATGAAAAACTGGAGGGAAAACTCAATTCAAATTAATACATTATGCTTATATATTGGGGTTTTATATATCTCCTACCCAACAAACCCAAAAGGTTTTTGCGTGTCCTAAAAGTCTGGGGGCGGGGAAATGATTTATAAACAAAGGGATAGGGCTTGCCCGGATTCCCCGGGTTTTTGGGGGCGTCTGCGCAGTTTCTTATGGACCCTTTAAAAATCATAGTGGGTTTATCCCCACAAACTCCTGAAACTTCATATAACCCCAGAAAACTCTAACCCTGTATTGGTGCATATTTTTTTTCCCAAAGGGGAAAAACGTGCTTCTGTCTAGTTTTGGGTTCAACGAAAGTCCCTTCCATTGAAATGGAAATCTTTTTCAAAACAAGCGTTTTTCTCACCCTTGGATAAAGGGCCGAGGCCGAGAAAAATAAAAAGAAACAAGCCAAAGGGGTTTTTTAAAAAAGGAGTTTTTTATTGAAACTTTTCTGACACCAAAAGGGAAAAAGGGGAAAATGTTTTGCCCCTTTTAAAATACAAAGTGGTAAAATACTTAGAGAGCTGGGGTGATGAAATTTGGCCTTTTACGGGAATTTTTGAAAAAAAATTTCAGTACAAAGGGTAAGCGGCAGGTATCTCACTTGAGGCGGCGGAGACCCAGTATGATTGATAACTTGTGACTCTGATGACTATGTCTAATATTATGACTGTAGGTGTATTTTTTGGGGGTGGGTGGGTTGTTTTAAGTTTGTTTTAAGTTTATTTGTGTTAAAAATGACACTAGTTTTGTAACAGTTTTGCAGATATTACATGTATGTTCATTTGAATTGTGTCAATAAAAATGTGTTTAAAAACAAACAAAAAAAAACAAACAATAAATCCTCCACAAACAGCAGTTTACAATCTAATATTGAAGTCAAAATAGCTCACTTCTCAATACAGCTAGGTAGTGTAGGATCGCCCTATCTAGATAACATCACACAATAGTTGTCAAGAAAACACATTCACATAAAGGAAGGACAATTTTTGTATACGACCTTATCCTTTTCTTCTTATCCCTTAATCCCATTCCATAATTGCTGCAGGCAGTGATGTTTGCCATTCAATACTCAAACAGCCGCAACAGAGTCAGTCTTAAATAGACCAGCGGAGATCACCGGAGCCAGCCGGAGTCACGCCTACTTAACAGCGTCCGTATTCCACTACTGCACATGCGCCGGCGTCTCTAGTCACCATCCGCGCATGCGTCAAAGTCCTGCCGCGATGTCACTCAACTGCGCATGCGCGGGCGTTCATACCGCATGCGCCGGCATTTTGGCCATCATGTTAACTCTGTCGAACTTCCCAGACATGTGCAGTGGTCCTCCTAGTTCGCTAATGGTGCCAGAATTAAAGACGCATGCTTTTCTCCCCGTTACTCTAATGTTAGAATACTCTCCTAGCATCCTACATAGTGTGATATCTCACACTATGCCATATGCAAATAAACCTCCATTATCCCTATATCAACTAATAGGTTTATCCTTATGTTATCACAGATCGCAACATATGATCACTAAGCTCAATACTACTACAGGATAATATAATTGACAGTGACCGAGGTGGATTCTGACCACACACTGGTCAATAGACTGAACCTTCCGGCTGAAATGCAATAGTTAATGAGATGTTCAATAGTGGATAATTTTATGTCAATCCCATGATATTTGGATTGACCCAAAAGATATAAATGTATAGGTGAAGGCTATTATGTCCTAACAAAAAGAAAAACCCAGACACTATACTCTAAAATGAGTCTACAGGTGCATATCTTTCTTAAAAAATTTCTTTAAATAAAACAACCGAACTATAAGATTTCATTTAAACCTTCATGTTGTAACGACTTAAGACGATATGTCTATTCAGTTTCCTTACATAAAAGTTTTTTGTCGATGTTCCCTTTTCTGGTTGTGACATTAATTTTCTCAATACATGTGAATCGTAATATCGACGAGTTCCCTGCGTGTTCTTGCCAAATATGTCTAGAGAGTGGGGTTTCACGTCTACGTTTTTATGTCCCCAAGATGTTCTCCAATTCGTATTTTTACTGGTCTGATGGTTTTACCAATGTATTGCTTTCCGCAACTACAATCACACAGGTAAACAACCCCCCTGGGAGCGGCAATTTATAAAGTCACGGATTGTATAGACTTTGCCAGTCACATTACATTTGAACTCTTTCGTTTGACAGACATATTTGCAGAAAATGCAATTCCCACATTTAAACATGCCCATTGGTTTCCGTTCCAACCAGGTGCCTTTTGGTTTTGGTGAAGTGAAGTGACTCTGAACGAGTCTATCTCTCAAAGATCTTCCTCTCCTATAAGTTACCTGGGGTGCTGTTGGAAGATGATCACATAAATCCTTATCTGATTTCAAAATCCCCCAATATTTTCAAAGAATTTTCATTATTTCATTGTTCCGATTATCAAAGGTGGCCACTATTCTAAATTTAGATGTTTCATCTTTCTGGGTATCCTTCGATTTTAACAAACTCTCTCTGTCCTTTGTAAGTGCATTCTTGAAGGCTGGTTTAAGGGTTTTAAAAGGATATCCCCTGTCTAGGAATCTATCCCATAGTTCCTTAGCTTGTGAATAATAATCCTCAATCTTTGAGCAGTTTCTGCGCATGCACAGATACTGCCCCTTGGGTATCCCCCTTTTTAGATTAGTGGGATGATAAGAATCCCATCTGAGAAGACCATTTGTCACAGTTTTTTTGCGGTGAGTGCATGTTTGGAGATATCCCAAATCATCTCTATAAATATGTAAATCCAAAAATGCAAGTTCAGATGCATGAATTTCATAAGTAAATCTTAATCCTATTTCATTTACATTTAGTGCATCAATGAAATTTCTAAACGACGCCTCCGTGCCCTGCCACAGCACGAAGATGTCATCTATGGACCTGCCCCAGAAAATGATATTCCTTGTATGGGTTTCCATCTCCTCTCTGAACAAAAGGGTCTGCTCCCACCAGCCCAGGAACAAATTGGCATACGTGGGAGCGCAAGGGCTCCCCATAGCCGTGCCCCTGAGCTGGTGGTAGACCCTGGGTCCGAAGAGGAAATAGTTATGTGTGAGGGTGAGTTCAAGTAATTTCAACACCAGTTCGTTATGTTCCTCAAACTGTCTCCCTCGCATACTCAAAAAATACCTCACCGTAAGGAGGCCTCAGTGGTGTGGAATGCTGCTGTATAATGCCTCCACATCCACTGAGGCCAACCATACATCATGATCAATGTTTACACCCTCAAGTTTATTCAAAAGGCCAGCTGTGTCTTTTAGATAGGATGGCAAAGTCACCACAAAATCTTTTAAGATCTTATCAATATATACTCCCACGTTTTGTGACAACGAGTTGATTCCTGACACTATGGGACGTCCCTTTAAGGGAATCAATCCCTTAAGTATCTTTGGTAGAGATAAGAATGTTGCGATCTGTGGTTTATTGGGGAGGAGAAAACGAGCCTCTTCCCCGGAAAGAATATCTCTGTCAACTCCACTAATCACGATTTTCTCCAACTCTTCAAGATATAAATCAGTCGGATCAGTCTCCAAAATAGCATACCCAGTTCTATCCTCAAGTAATCGGTTACACATTAGGGAATATTTAACATGATCCATCACTACCACATTACCACCCTTATCTGAGGGTTCAATCACTATCTCAGTGTCCGATTCAAGTTTAGTCAAAGCCCTCATTTCCTTTTGGGTCAAGTTTGATGTACATTTCTGTGGTGGTTTTTTTCTCCCAGCTAAAAGTTCTAACTCCCTAGTTACCATTTTCAAAAAGATGTCTATTTCCGGAGTGTCCTGAGGGGGAGGAGACCTTGTGATTTTTAATTTTAGATCAGTCTGTGGACCAATACCATCTCCAAATTCCCCCTCTTGTAACAATCCGGTAAGAGTTCTTATGCCAGGTAAATCTTCAGTTGAGATACCAAGTTCATCACATATCTGTTTATCATTATTTTTGAAAAATTTAAACCACTTAATTTTCCTACAATTAAATAAACATCCTTAACCCAACTAAACTCATTGTATCTGGTAGTGGGTACAAATGACAGCCCTTTCGAGAGGACGCTCTGCTCCTCTAGAGATAAAGGTCTCTGAGACAAATTTATTACTTGGTTTTGTTCTTGCCTTTTCCTATCCCCGTTTTGGGTTTTTGTGTTGTAATCTCCCTCAATATATATGGGGGACCCTCTGATTGGTCTAAAAAAGGAATTGAAGATGATGAGGAGGAGGAGGACAATGTAGCATTTGTTGATGCTCCATATCGGGGTTTCTTGGGGGCTACTGACATTTGACCTTATATGTTGGTCCCGGTTTCTTCCCCTTCTTGAGTTCCTCCATTCTCCATTCCATGATCTATAATTTCCTCGTCTACCTCTGTGTTGACCCCCTCTATGATATCAATTGGCACTTCGATACCTTTCACTATCTAAAAAAACTCGGGATCAGATGACAAAATATCAGTCTCCTTTACATCCGATTCAAAAAGATGAGCAAGGGCTTTATCTTCCTTAAAATCAATTAAATCCCGCTTGAATTGTTTATGTTTCCTTTCTTTCAAATTCTGAGTACATTTCTCTACTGAATTTTTCAGAAGTGTTTCCTGCCTAGAGAAATCTGGGTCAATTCTCAGTTTGATAGCTTTTTCAATCGTCTCAATTTATTACCTGTCCTTTCTAGAATAATTTTTTCCTCCTCAAGCAATATTTTCATCAGATTCAGGGAGGAACTAAGTAATTCCTGTTCCTACTTTTTAATTACCTGTGGAGACCTTGATCTTAATGCTGGGCTAACTTGTGATCTTAAACCCTTTGGAAATATGTTTGCCTTAATATAGTTCTCCAGACAATGTGTCTCCCAGAAGGATTTTATGTTTTCCTTATACGCTGTATATAGCTCCTTAAATATGACTCTCAAATTCACACTACTAGTATCTTCTGATAAATCACAATCTGAAAATACTCTGGAAACATCAGACAACCACCCATCTGCACCTGTAGGCTCATTAAGAAAACCTTCCATTCGAAATTACTTCACAGAAACATACAAAATGTCTATTTGAGTATTGGAGAACAACAAAATCACTGAAAACTACCAACAAACTCTAATTATAAAATATACCTTTTATTACTTGCCTATAAAACACAAACATAGTAAAAATACTCACAAATGTTTACCTTAGCTATGGCAAAAATCACTCAAATCTTGTGGATGCAACAAGGAAGTGTCTATCCCTTGAAATAGGATTAAGATTTACCTATGAAATTCATGCATCTGAACTTACATTTCTGGATTTACGCATTTATAGAGATGATTTGGGATATCTCCAAACATGCACTCACCGCAAAAAAACAGCGACAAATTTGTCTTCTCAGATGGGAATCTTATCATCCCACTAATCTAAAAAGGGGGATACCCAAGGGGCAGTATCTGCACATGCGCAGAAACTGCTCAAAGATTGAGGATTATTATTCACAAGCTATGTGATCATCTTCCAACAGCACCCCAGGTAACTTATAGGAGAGGGAGATCTTTGAGAGAAACTCGTTCAAAACACTTCACTTCCCAAAACCCAAAAAGGGACCTTTTTGGGAAAGGAAAAACCAAGGCAATTTTTTTAAAGTGGAATTGCATTTTCTGCAAAATGTCTGTCAAACGAAAGATTCAAAAGTTGTGAGGGGAAAATCTAACAAACCTGGGGCTTTAGAAATTTCCACTCCCAGGGGTTTTTACCTGGTGATGAGTTGCGGAAAGGGGGGGATACAAAAAGGAAAAACCATCAGACCAGTAAAAATACGAATTAGAGAACATCTTGGGGACATAAAACGTAGGAGTGAAACCCCACTCTCTAGACATATTTGGCAAGAACACGCAGGGGACTCATCGATATTACGATTCAATGTATTGAGAAAATTAATGTACAACCAGAAAAGGAACATCCAAAAAACTTTTTTTTAAGGAAAATGAATGGAAATACGTCTTTAATCGTTACAACCTGAAGGTTTAAATGAAAACTTTTATCAGGGATAGTGTTTTAGCGATTGCTTGGCTATCGAATCGATCCGGCCGCATCATAAGGTTTTTCGATATGACATCGATTATGCCCCGAGACCATTAAATCTATGGGAGACAACAACACCTTCATTATACACCCAAAAAGCTGGGGAAGCTAAATAACATCCACAACAGTCAAATGGATCTTTCTACTCTTAGGCAAAACACTTTGTTATAAAAATCAAGAAAAAAAGTACAACCATTTTTGCCTTC
>JAODAL010015727.1:0-82869 GCA_025379985.1 Phyllomedusa bahiana | reverse complement strand
GGAAGGCCTCTGTGGATTCACCTCAGCGCTGTTTCTCTGAGAGCAATGAAGAGTAGCCTTACTCAATTCACATGTGCAACATGAAATTAAAACTAAATAAAACAATAGAAAACCACAAACAGTAAATAATAAACAGTACGGTCGGTCTCAGAACCTGCTGGAATATCACCCTCATCATTGACACAAGCAACGCTCGTCTAAGGAGGAGGACGTGCATCGTCACGGCAACAAAAAGATCGGTAATGGTCTGTACGGCAAAAAACTAGCCAGTCTTCCCAGGTCTGAAGATGGCGTATCACCAGATAGGGAGAATCATTGCGTAATTCCTCCATTCGTTGTAGGACATGGACTTCCCTCAACCAGGAGGTTATAGACGGTCTCGTTGCAGATAACCAAAATCGAGGAATGACCATCTTTGCAGCCAGAATGAGAAATGAGAGTAAGTGAGCCCTGAGGGCAGAAGTCGAGAGAGGTACCTGGAAGAGGAGCAGCACAGCCGGATCATTAGATAAACTTATACCTGTGATAGAGTGTATTAGGTCTAGTACTTGTGTCCAAAAGGGCTGAATCTCAGCACAGCCCCACCATATATGTGACATAGTATCAATCCCCCCCTGACAGCGCCAGTAAATATTGGACACCCCCCGGGTAAAGGGAATGCAGTAAAGCCGTGACTCTGTACCAGCGTGTAACTATTTTATAATTAAGCTCCTGTGCTTTCACAGAGATTGACGACTTATGCGAAAGGTAAAATACCCTTTCACCATCCTCAGTCATGAAGGTCTTCCCCAGTTCCCTCTCCCAGCTCACCTGGAAGGGGTAAACACTCACACTAGTTGGTTGTAGAAAATTATATATTCTCGAGAGAGCATGTTTCCCCGTGGAATTCTGCAAGCACCATTCTTCAAAGGGCAGAAGGGTCCTGTGAAGGTCGAGCCGTACCTTGTATACATATAGACTCCTCAACTGGTAGTAATTAAACCTCGAAAAACCTGTCGTTGATAAATCACAGGCAAGTTCTTGGTAGGTTTTAAGGGCATTCTCAATAAGAAGTGTCTTGAAAATCATAGAAGACGGGTCACGTCCCAGTAACCTAGTCAGAGCTATGGCTACAGATTCCCGGACATCTGGGTTGCCCACTATGGGTGTGCAGGGTCCTCCCGGCCGGAATAAAATCATCTTAGAGGGAAACCTTCTACAAACCAAGATAGAAGTTTGGTTTACTAGTGAGATCCTGTGGACGAGTTTTTTTGGCATCGAGGTAATTGGTAGCCAGGGCAGAGCTGCCACTGGAGCTCCATATAGCATAGATTCAAGCTGGACCCACAGCTTTGATGTACTATGAAAAGAGTCTAGGACTCGAGTCATGCTTGCTGCAATATAATAGGCCTGGAGGTCCGGGAGAGCTAAACCTCCCTCGGATTTAGATCTCATGAGGATAGAGTATGCTACTCTGGGGAGTTTCTGGGCCCATACAAAGTCAGAGATCAATGTACGTAGGGCTGCAAAGAAGGACTTGGGGAGTACAGTAGGGATAGCTTGGAACAAATTAAAAAGGCGAGGTAAGACATTCATTTTTATAACGCTGATACGTCTTATCCAACTGAAATCCTTCCTATCCCACTTCAAGAGGTCACTGCTGATTGTATTAAGGAATGGTGTAAAGTTAAGCTCAAAGATCCTATCCAAATTGGCAGGATTATGTACACCCAGGTATTTAAAGGAAGAGTTAGACCAGGAGAAGGGTAAGGTGGACCGCAGTTGCCTCAGAGAACCATCTGAAATATTCTGACTCAAAGCTATACTCTTGGTCATATTACTCTTATGCTGACTAAGATCACCAAATTGTTGCAGAACTTTGAGTGTCGCCGGCATTGACTCCATGGGCTCTGTGAGATACAACAGTAAGTCGTCCGCGAATGCCGAGCACTTGACCTGTTGGCTGGCAATGCGGATACCCCGGATGGAATCGTCTGCCCTTATGGCCTGTAGAAGATGCTCCATTACTAGGATGTAAAGTAGAGGGGACAGAGGACATCCCTGCCTGGTACCATTGCCAATCACGAAAGGGAAAGAGAGCTTACCATTAACTCGTATTTGTGCACGAGGCACATGATAAAGAGCTGTTATGCGGTTCATCATCGCCGGTCCCAAACCCAGATGCTCCAACATTCCCCATAAAAATGTCCAATCTACACGATCGAAGGCCTTTTCGGCGTCCAGAGATAATAATCCACAGGGAAGTTTAGAAGATTGGATATGCTGGAGTAGGGTAAATGTCTTTAGGGTATTATCCCTCGCCTCTCTGGAGGGAACAAACCCAGCCTGGTCTAGATGTATAAGCGAATCCAGATAAGGGCTAAGACACAGAGCGATCAATTTCGCAAAGAGCTTAGTGTCGGTATTTATGAGGGAAATAGGGCAATAGCTGGGACACAAAGTGGGATCTTTCCCTTCTTTTGGGATAACTGTTATATAAGCCTGTAAAAAGGCGGGATCGAAGCATGTGCCTGTGGAGACATCATTAAAAGACTCCAACAGGTGGGTTGTAAGTTTGTCAGCTAAAGTTTTATAGAAAGCGGCAGTATACCCATCTGGACCTGGGCTTTTCCTGGTAGGGAGGGCTGAAATTGCCCTCCTTAAGCTCTTCTGGACTAAATGGCTCCTCCAAAGAGGCGAGGGACTGAGGATCAAGAGAAGGTAAAGCGGTTTTGGAGAGGTATATTTGTAGCGCTGTTCGAAGGTCCCTCTGCTCAGAAGTGTCCCCTGGGGAGGGAGATTATAAAGACCATTGTAATATGTGTAAAATTCTGTTAGGATGTCTCTAGTAAGATGGACTAAACGGCCATTTGAATTTTTAATAGAGGGAATGAACACGGAGGCCCTTTTATCACACAGGGCACGTGCTAAACATCTATCGGGCTTGTTACTCCATGTATAAAAGGAACTGGAGCAAAGCTGTCGGTAGCGTTTATGCTTATGCTCCATCAACTGGAGTATTTAGTGCCGAGTAAGTATCAGGTCTCTAAGGTCGGACTACAGGCCCGTTGACTTGTGGCTCACCTCAAAACAGTGTAACCTCTGCACAAGAGAGCACAACTTGTGCGACCTCTCTCTCTTAAGTCGAGCCCCATGTTTTATGAGGACACCACGTAAGATCGTCTTGAGAGCTTCCCATTTAGTCTGAGGGGGAGTGGGGTCAGTAGAATGCACAAAAGTAAAGGAGTCAAAAGCACTTTTCAAGTCTGACAGACAGAGTCGGACAAAAGGGACTCGTTTAGTTTCCACGAAAAGGGAGGTTTGCTATAATTTGGAAAAGTGAGATTACAATGAACCGGGGCATGGTCTGAATGGAGGATGTTTCCAATAAAGACATGGGATATTTGCGGGAGCAGGGATCGAGAGGGGAGTATATAATCTATCCGACTATAAGACTTGTGAGGGTGGGAAAAAAAAACGTATAGTCCCTATCGTCAGGGTGAAGGAGACGCCAAACATCCACTAACTGCATGTCGTGAAGCAATTTGAGGATTCTCCTCAAAGAGCTCGCCGCCATAGCGGATCGTCCACTCGATGTGTCCAACACTGGGTTAAGTGCCAGGTTGAAGTCACCGCAAAGAATCAGTTGTTCCTGAGCAAAACCTGTGAGGGCATCGAGGGTTTTAGAGAAGAAAGTGAGTAAGCCGGTGTTGGGGGCATAAATATTGGCGATCGTGTAGGTGCGACCCTGGATGGAGCACTTAATCAACAAGTAGCGGGCGTCAGTATCTGGAAGAACATCCAGGATCTGAACCGGCAACGACTTGTGGAAAAAAATCGCCAACCACTTCGTTTTGGCAAGCGAGTTACTGCTATGGTACCAGGCAGGAATACCCGAATATTACACAAGCAATTTTTCTGAGATAAAAATAGTCCTGAAATGCTGCGAACATTGAAACAGAGAGGCCAGAATAGTCACGACTGCACTGGTCAGTTTAAGGGAGGAATGGTAATACTGTTCATATAACACTAGCGGGACAATATTCTAACAATAATAACCTGAGGATTTATAGGTGTGCAGGATATGTCATCTGCACAGCGGCTCCAGTTTATGAGGGACTTTGATGTAGTCAGTACATACACAGGTATTTGGGTATTATCCATACCAACCAAGGGGTTGAAAATAAAGTGGCAGAATGCCAACTGGCATATCCAGTTGGGGGTGTTTGGTGTTTTCTTTGAGTCCTAAAACAGCACAGGGCCAGTTGTTTGCCATATTAACCAGGGGTGTATATATGCCCCGTATACTGAGAACATATGGCGGAAGGAAGAGAATCCAACAAGGGACACAAGAGACCACCGCTCAAGTGCGAGAGGAGAAAAGCCAGGAATCAGTCATACATCAGATGCAGGCCCTGGGCAGAGACACCAGCAACTAGCATGCGCCTATCCTTGTGCTGATAAAAACACCTATTCCTTTTCAATCCTCATACAAACGACCATAACTGGCAAGATACCAGTAGCAATATATAGTGATCTATCCTCTATGAGATATGAGTATTCTAATATCATTCTCGTGAGACCCTCCTGCTCCTATAAACATGCTTACAATGCGCTCTTTAATTGTCAAAAACGACCACATGTATATATCCCAATAGATAATAATTGAGAAATGCATCATTACAAAGTTAGATACTGTTGTACAAAAAATACATAAAGATATTCCAGCAAGTTACAACTCAAAGTTCATACGGTCGCAGTAGAATTATACGTATATGGGATGAAGAGAGCGCGAGGCGAGCGATCAAACGCGATGAGTTTAAGCTGACGCCTATAGTTTCCTAAACTGTATGAGAAAATCTTCTTGCGACACCCCATCTAAGGGCAGCGAACCACTTACAGTAGGAATCATATACCACCTACTCTCACTCTGTGTACGATCCCCGATAGGGAGCCAGTTCTTTAATTCAATTTACCACACCTATTAAATTTCTAACCCAATGGATCTTTGTAGAAATTACCCAAGCGTAAATGCTAATGAGGAGGGACGCAGTGATGGTGCGACAAACATACACAGGCTTTTGCGCTCGCCCAAAGTAGATGTCATAAAAAACACTAACTATATCCACACCTAGCGTTCCTCCTTACCGACACCTAATTTTCCAGACTTCTCTACTCCCCTTACTTCATCAGAAAAACACAGATCAAGGATTAGGTCTGCACAAAACCCTCTGCCTTAGTAAAACCATGCAGTGCAAACACTTTTATATTGTATCTGCCACATATTCCTTGTAAAGTATAATGGCAAATCCCTTATGAGCCCCTCCAAAACAGTTTTTTCCAAAATAGATTGATTAACATACTTTACTGCGGGTACCCTATAATTACCATGTGGTAAGAACTGGGTGAGCCGCGCTTTTCTTGAAAGATGGAGTTAAAACTAACATTTGAACACTTGACACCAGTACTTCACTCAGGCACTATACCATTTCTACCAAAGAGTAAACTCCATAAATATCAATAACATAACAGCAGCCACCATTGCAAAGATAACCGAGCCTGAACTCATCTAATTAACTCCATTAGGTGTAAGCCATCTGGGGCTGGAGCCTTGTTTCACATTCAGTTTATTTTAACTTGCTTGGACCATTTCATACTCTCCACCCAATTAATAACATCAGATAAGTTACTGAACAGCGCTGTGGCACCGCTACATTCACACTGGCCTGGCCGCCATCAGCTACTTCCCTCCTACAGTATATTATAACAGTTTCGTACCAGACACTGAAGAAACCACCCTTTTTAGTACCTCTGCCTTCTCCTGATCCCCAGTGATCTGCTTCCCCATTATAACAAAGTTTTCAAAAGGGGGCGAGGGGGTCCTAACAAGCTCTGCTTTTTGAGCATTCTATATGCTTAAAAATTAATTTGCTGGGTTGCTTGCTATCTTTGTCCACCTGCCTTTGTTCATTTTTGTATTTTTTTAGAGCTGCTTTGATAATTTTGTTTTGACAAAATTTAAATCTACTCTTGTAATTTTCAAAGCTGATCTGAACCACTCTTGACTTATTATTTATTTAAAATTCCCTTTGACTTTTTTATTATTTATTTGCCCTTAATAAACCACGAAGGTAGAAAAGCCATGACTTGGATTTAAAGCCCCTCCCAATTCTGAGGTTTTCCTACATCACCTATTTGAGCATAAACATAAGTCAGCGATTTTTCCATCTATGGCCCAGTAACTGAGCCGCGTCAAGATTAAGGGTAGAATTTTGGGTCTTTTTAAAATTAAATGTTTTATTAAAAGATATTCTAAACCCTCCATGCCTACTGTGTTCTTTTTACCAGTTCACACTAAAAGAATTTTCCGTATATTGTGGGTTGCTGTTACCAAGATTTTCAAGAAACAGTAGACAAATACTGAATTGATCACAAAGTAAATTATCAGATCTCACAGAGTCGATCACTTCTAAATTAGTGTGAACCCTCCACTTAACTGCCCCATAAAAATTCATCTGTATCAGAGATTAGAGGAACTTCCTATCCACTTTGCAGTTTCTAGATGCAGAACGAATCACAGTGGTAACCTCCCAGGGTCAATTAGTCCCTGGTAATGTAAAGATCACCCAATTATTACCACTCTGTACCTCCTGTGCTGCCTAGCCTCCATTTTGTTTAATGCAACTGTTTTAGTCTATCTCCTCCAGTGTGAAGTTACGTGGGTCTATAGATTTACACACAAAAATATTTTTTCCTGCGCGATTGTTCTGCATTAAAACCACTACTGGTGTTTCCGCACCAAAATGGTTTTCCCGACATCTTTAACCACCAGTTACCACTCCGGCTATTATGAGCGTCTTTCACATTTCCCTTCATATCACGATCCTTGCATACCAGACCACAACCCCCTCCCTCCCCTTCCCTGTTTTGCTCTGTCCTTCTCTAAAATATGATTTGAAAAACCTTGTGAGAGTTGTGCAGCCCAAGATACATGGCTTAGGATGTACCAGACATGTTTCAGTACACACTAACCACAATCAATCGTTGCATCCTGCTCGGAACTAGCACCTCAATCCCCCCATTTTTGTTTGCTATGACCTAACCTGGCATTTAGTGAATAGGGACAATATTTAAGTTTCCCTTCACAGTATTATAAAATAAAAACAACAACTTTGCCATCACGGGGCTACATGGTGAATATAGTATCTAACACAGTTACATTAGACGGCATTGGATCATACCATTACCCATATATACGTAGACAGTATGGGATTAAACATTACCCTGTTCAGATGATCGGCATGGAATTTATACATCTCGTCCTTGGGTAAATGCATGGATTATACATAACACTTTAGAGTAGAACAGCATGTGGTTTAATACATATAACCTTTAAGTAGACCCAGCACGGATAATATATTACACAGTTAGTAGATGGTATGAGATAGCATGAAGTATTGTGTGGCACTTATATCTTCAATGCTGGTTTGAGCAACACATGATTCTCCCTTAATTCACTGGTCTAGTCCAACCCTCCCTCCATTAACTTTCTCCACCCACCGATGCAGTCCTTCCCCCTGTCTAACCAATCTACTCCCTACAATTTTCTAGATTGTACTCCCTCTTCATCCCTAGTTTAAACCAGCAGACCTCCTTGCCAATTAATTGCAATTATTTTGTAGAAAACAGATTGTTACCCAATGAATAAACAATCCCAGTCCTAGGTCACTCTAGAGAACCCAAACCCTTCTGTCCTAACAGAAACCAATACTTCAGCCATGCATTTAACTCTCTGCGCTGCCACTGTCTTCCCCTGCAATAGCGCATGGTACAAGGCATTATTCCGGATGAACGCAACCTTGAAGGTTCCTCCCTTCAGCTGGATCCCCCTAGTTCTTTAAAATTATTCTTAAAGGATCCTCCACCTACCATGTAATTGCTGTCCATTGGATTTCACAACATGGACCACAACAGATGGTTCATTTTTCAGCCCCATCCCAGTAATATATCCACCCTGTCCACCCACATGCCAGAAACTAAGGCACAATGAGACAGGCAAAAACCATTTGGTGATGAGGTACCTGGCGACAAATTGATTATTTATCCATGCCCTGAATATTAGAATCCCATACCAACTACTAACTGTCTTTCCTACCGTGCATCCTATCGGACCCCTACTACTAGTTGGTGCTGCTCTACTACACAGCTGGGCATATGAGGGCAGTATTTCACTAGGGCTGGCCATTTCTGCGACTGATCGCCCCAGCATTTTACCCAACTATGGCGAATTTTGCTGGAGAATCCCCTAGAAGTGGAGTGTAATGGACCAAGGTAGTGGATCCACTGGAGCCACCGCAAGTGGTGGTAACAAGGCCACACAGTGACGGGTCTAAGCTTGGGGCCCAGTTATTCATCAGAGCCCGTCCGCAAGCGGGATGGGACTGTGCAAGCGCGTCAGGATTCCAACTCAGGTTGCGTACCAATGATGTGGACTATCCTTGGCGGTTGGTAAGCCGATGTGCAAATGCAGTAACAACATCCGGCAGGCAACTCGTAGTCCCATGGATCGGGTCCAGAAGGGTCAGGGCATGCAGCGAAGGATCGAGATGTCAAAGAACGTAAGCCAGAATGACAATAATACATTAAACGGACTCCGGAATGCAGAAATGGGCTTTCCTCGCATAGGGAATGGGGCACTAAGGAGTCCGACAAAAGTGCGACACTCTCTTCCGGAGGTGGACATTATATAGGGACCAAGCGCTGGCAAAAGGCCATGTACCGGCACGCTTGTCCCCCTTTAAATCTGGGGAGAGCTGGGAGCGCACCGCGCGCACCGCCTATCAGGAAGCGTTCCGGGGTAAGTTAACTAGCGCCTGAGTGATTCAGTGCTCCCTGCAGCCCGAACTGTGAGCTGCGGCTGCAACTCGTGCAAGGAAAAATGTGAATGCCTTTTTTTTCTCTGGTACCCCTAACTTTTATTAGACCGCCGTTACTGGCTCTTTCTGCCTGCTGAGAGAACCTAATACTCCACACCCCAAAACAATTAGCCCACTAATGCTTGCTCATGATAATGCAAACTCCTCTCATGATTGAGTCCATATCATCCTCAGTTTGCTATTTTGCTTCCTCCAGAGTCTATAAATGCGAGGCTTCCAGAGTAGGCAACTTGCTCACATCTTGTCACCATGTGGTATTCACCCTGGACCCTCTTTGTCTTCCCAGTAGTGCATACATATGGCAGACTGTGAAGTGAAAAAAAATTGCCATCAAACTGTTCATAATCCCGGTGCAAACTGCAATGAAGATTAAAAAAGGAAAAGTTTATTTAGATTAAAGTAATAAATAAAGTTTTGTTTACCTTACCAGTTTTTTCATTCCTGTTTGATAACCTACCGGTTTTTTAGACACAACACAACAGCCTTTCACAGCCTGCCATCTTTCTTCTAACACTCAGAGAGAAACCAAGCCGTCAGAGCCAAGCTCCTAAGGGAGACCGTGTAATGGGAATTTATACCACCTTACACCAGCTAACCCCACCCCCAGTCAGTCCAATCCGCAGGTCCTGGCAGATTACACCACAGGTTATACAACAGAAGGGGAAAAAAAGTGGTCTTAAATAAAAATTCTGTTCAGATAGTTCTCACACAATCCTGCATAGAAAACAGCTTTGCTATAAATCCTATATGGTACCACTCGTCCTGTCCCAATCCTCACTCCGTTTTTTTCTTTTTTAACATCACGGACTTCCAATTACACAGTCAGGGAACCCAAGCTCTGAGCCATTAATTCGTCCACGCACCCCAAAACCAACACCATTTTTTACCCATGTTTATTAACAAACATTTAACGACTGTACAAACTATATTGTATACCAGTTATAACAAAAGAGAATGTAAAAAGTATAATTTCTTTAATTAGAGTGCTTCAACCGATTGAAAATCAGATTAAGGAATGCTGCCAAGAGATTGAGGAGAATCGCAAAGTTAAATTGCTCTGTTTACCTTTCCTCCCTCCACTTATGGTGGGTACACAACAATGTATTCTATAAGATGGCAGATGGTTTTGCTCAGAGCATATCACTTTGTTTAAAATTCAATGGTTTGTCTATAGATTAGAAAGCTTTTGAGCAGGAGCTGGCCACGACAAGCCACATCCTGCTCTCCTCTTCACTCTTAACTCAAAACAAAAATGGACATAGCGACTGCTCATTACTCAAAAAAAACCTTTAGTGTCAAGACACACAAAAGACAAGGTACCAGCACAGAATAGCACCAAACATATATATATATGTATATAGCGTATTACTCAATTACTATTTCTCTGGTCCATCCCTTTAAGTTTGAAGGGACAAAAAAAAGGTTTATTTTCTTTAGGTGAGGGAGAGATTATTCTGTATGTGCGCAGCCAAGGTGCCCGTATTTCCCTTCCTAGGCACCCTGGCACATGCCTAGTGCTGCAACCGTCCAAGGGGGGCGGCACGGCAGCAGGAAATATAAAATATATTTTTAGTTCTATATGTCCGATAACCCCCCTCCGGCCCCAGCGGTGGGATCCGGTGGTCGGGGGGAGAGGGGGGGTGTTTTGCGGCCAATGAATTTACGTTTAATCATTGGTGGCAGCGGATCCCCCGAGTTTCACCATTTCATTTTGTTTTGGCAGAGATTGTGCAGTGGACAACGGAGCTCCGGTAGGGACATACGATGCTTCTCCCCTTGTATGACAGATAGCATCAGCGCAGCTGGCTGCCCCCCTCCATCCTTTTTCTCTAACAGCGCGTGCTCGCCACTGAAGAGCAGAAGCTGCCTGGGTAAGAGAGAGAGGAGCAGCGCGATTCATCGCCACTGTCCTTTAGCAACGCATGACAGGCGGCCGAAGTAGAAGACGAACAAAGGCCTCCCCTCTCGTTACAGGACATGAGTAAATGAACGGAGGGCGGTGTTAAGAGGGGAGTAGGGTAAAATTGTGGGGGTTTGATTAGAAATGGGTGGGGGTGAAGGCATTCGAATGGTGGAGGCTACCTGGCTACACTCAATACTAAAAGGAGGGCCCGACTGCCTAACATATAAAGGAGGGCCCTGAGAACTACTTAAAACTATCTAAAGAGATGGCCCCGATAACCATACATCCTAAAGGAGGGTCCCTGACTACCTAACATCTAAAGGAGTGGTTGCCTGGACAACTCAAATGATTCAAAAGTGGGGCCCTGTGTTTACCCTAATATCTAAAGGGGGGCCCCTGGCTACCTAATATCCCTAAAGGGGAAGGGGGGGCCCCGGCTACCTAATATCTAAATGGAGCTCTGGCTACCCCATCCAATTAGCTTTCTTCTAGACGTTACATGGTAGCAGAGAGGGCTGGCTTTTGTAAAGGGGTGTGGCATTATATGAAAAGGAGGCGTGGTAATGGCAAATGGTTAATGGAGGCGTATTCGGGTTTAAATTGCCATAGGGCAGCATGACCTATAAAAATACAGCCTCTGTGTGCAGTTACTTGGGTGGGTGAAGGGATACCTGTAAAAGTTATATGTAATTGTGAATAGAATCAGTATAAGATTGCATTATTGGGTTATCATAGCCAATGGATATATGGCAGTATATGCTGGTTTCCTACATACTTTATAATATAGTGTTGAGTTTTGTTAGTATAATATAATATATTTTAATTAATAAACTATAAAATGTGATAATTTGCCCACCTATGACATACAGTCAAAGGACATACATAGTGGTCACTAATACAAGGGAGAATATGGGAACAAAGGGAACCTAGTCTAAACACACTCAAAAAAGAAAGGAGGTTAAACATATAATTACTAATTTCCAATTATAATTATTCTTTAACCTCCCTTTTCACTCCTCCCTCCCCTATCTATTACAGATTTCTTCTCTCCTTTTTTTTCACATTTGCCTTACTCCTTTTTTTAGTTTTAATTAATTGCCTGAGCTCTCTTGTATTATCCTAGTTTTGGTGTCTTTGTATATATAAATGAAAACTCTTCCATTGCTGTCTTTCCACATAAATACTCAGCTTCATTCTTGTACAATCCATTGAGGTGGTCCCATGTTAACAGTGTACAGTGTTTTCTCCGTCGTTGTGTTTGCTTAAAGAAGGTGTATGAAATCAACAGATTGTCATTCCACCTACTCCATATAAAGCTAACAAGAAGTAATCATTTGCTTGTTTAGCTTCAATTTAGAAAAATTCCCCTACGGATTTAGTGAGATAAGCTGATTAACTGGCACTGACCCATAAGACCACAATATCACCCCTGAGTTAGAAAAGAACAGTCATTCATTCACTTGGCTCTGTGCCAAACATTCGTTCTCTGCCTATATAGAAATAGGATGGAGATGGCCCCAGTTTGTGTATTGCATAATGAATCTGCTCCAGTGTAGGTTATCATTTAAATGGAGTAGGATATATGAAAATATATTGAGAAAGGTAGTGTATTATAGTAGTTTATACAGTAATAAAGAGTTGTTCTATTGCATTGTTTCCTTCTAAACAAAATTAATATAGATAAAACCAAGTTAGCCCATAACATCCATTTGCGATTTGTTTGGACGCTCGTAGTATACTTAAGTGACAGAGTGACAGCAGAAAGTTATTTCCTCAAACACCAAATTACAGCAGCACATTGAGCCCCAAAACCCTTACAATTAGTGGAAAATTTTAAAATCCATTCAGGTGTCAACTGGTTATCGAGTAAAGTGAACATCAAAAGAGGTGTCAAGTCCTCAGTTTGATCAGTTTGCATCTGCCCACCTACTAGATCAAAGTAGCAGATATTATGTGTGTTTCCTAACTCTAATACCTCTCTGTGGGGCAAGGCTACCATGCATTCAGGGTGGGTCCTAATTCACACTGATTGCAACTGACTTATTATCTTTTTTTAGATTGTGTATTTGAAAGATTGTCAGCCTCCAGTTTAGTTTATGCATGTCCTCACCACCACTCACTGCATGAGGGCCTAGAAAATTTCAGTGTAAATGAAGTCTAGCCTTGAATGCATGGTGACTTTGACTAACAGAGGAGGTATTTTAAGGCCCGTCATTACACGGCAATAGGAAAATACCGGTCGGTTTATCCGATGAGCGGAGAGCGGAGAAAAGCCCTCCCCCTTCCCATTCCATGCACATATACTATCCGAAAACACAGACAGAAGAATGTTGCATAGCACAATACATGTTTTTTTCGGCGCGGCCTCCGGCGGTTTGAAAAATGGTAGGGTGGCGGAAAACCAGTGTAAGCGGGGCCTGCTGCCACGGGATTGCCACAAAGGCCCATTGTGCTAGATACAGTGCCAGTGTTTTTCAGAAGGTCTGGCAAAAACCGCAAGTCCGTAATGAAAAAACCGGCCGCAAACCCTGGTCCCCCCCTTTGGGGTATGGTGGAAAGAGTATAGCCCGGTTCCCCAGAAATTGTTACTGTAATAGGTTTTTGGTTATCAATATAGTACAAGAAAGTCCAAAAAGGGTAAACAGGCCTCCGCCAGCACTCAAAAATTGTTATAAAAAACTCAGAATTATTTTTTTATCCCACATTTAAAAGACATCAAAAACGATCATCAGAACAAACATGGTGTTGATGCATTCAGGTCTACTTCTACCCTCAATCATATCGTAACATGTGTGCGCCGGATGGTATCGATTCATATGTTAAATATTTTTATTTATACATAATTTTCACTTGCGTGGAGAAGCCTGTTTACCTTTTTGGTCCTTTGCAAGTAACACCGTGTGGCCGGGTGAACCCTTTCAAAGCACCTTTTTCCCCCGAAACGTAGGACTTATAATACAAGGAGCGGTAGTGAAATTTTATACTATGTTATAGGAGTGAGTCATATAGTGGCCCCTTATTATGTAAATAGGTATATATCCCCCAGTAAATTGGAAGTTATATAGGGCACTTCAGTTTGAAGGTAGATATATATGCCCCCAGTAGGCTGGCAGATACATGGAGGCCACCCAGTGTGCAGGCAGGTCTATATGTACCCCCAGTAGGTTATAGGGCCCCCCCATTCCTTTGAGGAAGCTCTCTGTGTCCCTGCACAGGCATGATGACATTCTCACTCCGCTTGTAGTATCCTCTGGAGGACCGCAAGCCGGCTTGTGACCCACAGGACTACTCCATGGGGCAGGTAATCTTTAAGTGTATGCATGTTCAAAGGACACACATACAATTAAAAAGACCGCTGACGCTCCAGTACCATGGCAGTGCCCATGGCAAGGACAGTGGCAGTTTTATCTGGGGTACAACTGCCTAGCAACACCCCTGCCTGACAAATTCCAAAAACGGGAGTAGCATTAGAGACTTCAATTCAGGCAGTTGATCTGACTTGGGCCCTGGGTCCGCCAGAGGATGTTTGATGTTTTTAGGCATCACACCTAGTCAGCTACTTGTACATGACTGTACATATTGCACATGCTTCTTACAATTATTTCTTGCTTTCTATCTCTTTTTTCCCTGCCAGAAAAGCAGTCCAGAGGCCCACCATGCCCAGGAGCCCACTAGGGGTTTCCCCTACTCCCCTGTGGACCAATCCAGACCTGCCATCAAGCCAGTTCACATCAATATACCTGTAATATCACAACTGTTAGGAAAGAGCAAAAGTCATATTGGCTCAGTATATTTTCGTTGTATCACGCCAGAATGGCAGTCCAAGGGCAACATATGCATGGTGCCTAATACAGTGAAAGAAAGAAAAAAGATGCAGTTGATATAAGTACAACAGGAAATGAAAGGAGGCAAAAATACAAGTAATTGGGAAAGAGGGTCCTGTTGTGACTATCAGCGGTAGCCAGGATATTATGCTGCATCTTCTGTGGGATAGAATAGTTGTCACTAGTATAGAAAAAAAATGGATGAAGAGACCCTGCTGAAACTACTATGGGAAAAGTGAGACACTGCTCTAACCATTGAGTAAGGGATGGCTCTGCTGTAACAACTGGGAAAAAGAGGCCTGCTGTGTGACAGCTGGGTAAATGAGGGAAAGTCACATGCTCATCAGCCAGTTCGACAAATTTGAAGTGTATTAAAGGTGTTGAATGTCCGAATATTTTCTTTTTTGTTGCATTCTCTTGTTGTTTGCACTCCAACTTAGGTGAGCACCAGCTGTAATTTATTTCAATATTAAAATTAAAAATAGCTAACTGATTTTTGTATTGATTTTAAATTGGTTATTGGGAGTGTTACGCTATGGATGTTTAGAGCCAGTTCTGTAACTCTTGCTTATATCAGTCCTGTGGAAAGTAGAAAAAGGGTATACTGTAAATAGTTCCCAGACGACCTTGTCCAGTTACCTATCTACCAATCCAATATTTCAACCCTCTTAAACCACTTTATACACATTAGATGGATCAGTCCAGTCTGCCCTGTTTTTCTGTGTGAATAAAAAAGCTTGCCCCTGGCATAAACTCCCACCAGCCCACATACAATATCTACCTCAAAATTCCTCAGGTCAAACGACCACACCACTTTCCTAAAATAAACAACTTCTAACACAATCAAGAAAGTACAAGTGAGGTCACTAGAGAAACCCATTAAAGAAGGGGTTGTCTTACTAACGAAGATCATAGTTTTAAAAGTGCAATGGTTTTAATAGAATGGACCTGCTTTATTTGTGCCTTAGCAACTATGTTTTAGCCCATGTCGAGTTACGCCGCATCCTAATGTTTTATTGTGCTGTCCGGCAGAAGTTTTCTGTCCCGCCCAGGTCTCAAACAGGGAAATGCACAGACACAGGAGAATGGAGAGAATGGTTAGCGGAATGGAATGGTGAAGGGGGATGATGTTATAAAGTAGGTGGAGGTAGCGGCGTGGTTGTGCAGGAGAGGGGTGAAATTCAGTGGCTGCAATCAACTTGTGAGGCGTGATGTGCGTAGAGGTGAGATGTCAGTGACTTGCAATCAGAAGTGGGAACGCATAAGTGGTGCGGGAGATGAGTGGGGAGATTTAGTGACTGCAATCAAGGTGGGGCGGCTTGGTGGGCGGGTGGGGGGGAGAGGGTGATATTCATTGACCAGCAATCAGACTTAGGCGGCGGGATGTGCGTGAGGAGGGGTGATAATTCAGTGACTGCAATCAGAAAGTGGGTATGGCATAGTGGTGCGGGAGGAGGAGGATAATTTAGGTGACTGCAATCAGAGGTGGGGGGGCGGCGTGGTGTGCGGAGGAGGTGATATTCAGTGACTTGCAATCAGAGGTTGGGCGGCGTGGTGTTGCAGGAGATGTGAAATTTTCAGTGACTGTAATCAGAGGTGGATGCGGCGTGGTGTGCGGGAGAGGGTGATATTCAGTGACTGCAATCAGAGATCCTGCAGCAGAGAGATCATGTTGCAGGTCCCATGTAAAAATAATTTATCGACACAGATCTGCAGTCCCATGTAAAACCAAACAGATAAAGGGCGACATTTATATCGGTCTTTTTCGCCTGTTTTTTTTGGAGTAACTGCGCGCTCCCGGCCCGAAACCCCCTGTCGCACGCAGGAAGCGGTGTTATGGCGTAGAGTTTCGCACACTGTCCAGCTGCAGCCACTGCATGAATGGGCGGGCAATTGGCGCGGTTGTGGTGGCGGCGGGTGTAGACGTTCAGGGCGGGAACGCTGGCGTGCTCTGGAAAACCCAAGGCAATGTACCTCCGCGAGTCTGGCAATGTGTCGGCGCATTTAAACAGGCCGCTCGACCGCAGCTCCGACAGTCAGACGCTAGTTATTTTGTTCTAAATGCTCCAGCGGAGGCGAAAGTGAAAAGCAAGTTTAAAACGGAAACATGAGAGGAAACATACAGAAGATCGCAAGAGAAATCTCGGCGCTCCGCGCCGCATGGAGTATGATTGCAAAAAAAAATCGCCTTTATAAAGGCGGAAAACATTCTCAGAAAAGAGCTCAAACCCTCAAAAATAGAAAAAGATTAATAAAAAAAATCACTTTCCAAAAATCTAGAAACGGCGCAATATCAAGAATTAGGATAGTTGGAAATTGCCGGAAATAAGTAATTTCAAATTCCTGAAAGCTATTCTCATTGTCGACAGAAACGCGCCAAGTCAGAATAGGGCGAAACAGTGAAACCATTAAAACCTATGAGACTAATTGACCATCAGAAATCAAATGCGGGACAGGTTCAAAATACATAAAAATTGCAGAAAAGAGAGGCTGATTTGGCGAGCTAGCGTGGGGGCTTGTGCTATCTCGGCGCAATTCAGAATAGGAGGACACAGGGACCCATTATCAGGCTATGGAGAAGTTGGAAACCAATCAAAATCAAAGCGGACAGTTCAAAAAACAGTAAAAAATGCTGAAAAGAGCTGATTGTTGAGCTAGCGGGTGCTTTGGCTATCCAGCCAATCAGAGTGGCGAGCTACTTCATTTCTCCCATTGTGAGTCTATGGAGAAGATCGTCGCAATGCAATCTCCGCTCTCAGCGCCGTGCGGCATGGAGTAATGATTAAAAAAAACATTTTATATTATTTTTTAACATATTCCTGAAAAAGAAGCTCAAACATTCTATAAACCATAAATCAATTCAATCCCGAACAACGCGTTTGTCGCCGAGACCCAGCGCTACAAAATCGGGAATTGCAATAGAGAGAATTGCCGGAAAATAACAGTAAATTTCAAATTCTGTAAAGCTATTCTCATTTGTCGCATAAACCAGCCAATCAGATAGGAGAGCGACAAAAGACCCATTATAAGCTATGGAAGAGAAGTTGACCATCAGAATAGGAGCGACAGGGACCCCAATAATATCCTATTGAGAAAGATTTTTGAGAAACCAATCAAAATCAAAGTGCGGGACAGTTCAAAATACAATAAAAAATATACAGAAAAAGAGCTGATTGGCTGAGCTAGTCGGGTGGCTGGGCTATCCCAGCCAATCAAGGCAACACTAATTCTCTCCCATTGTAGTCTATGGAGAGATCGGCGCAATGCATCTCTGCGCTCAGCGCCGTGCGGCTATGAAGTATTGATTAAAAAACTAATCTTTTATTTAAGTGTAAAAATATCGAAGATAAAGCGCTGAAACCTTCCCTGTAAAAAAAAAAAAATTCATTTAAATCCCTAAACAACGCATTGTAGTCGCCGAGATACCCGCGCTAACATAGGGAATAGCAATAGAGAGAATTGCCGGGAAATACGAGTAATTCAAATTGTTTTAAGAGCTCTTCTGATTGGTCGGAATAACCAGCCAGATCATAATAGTGAAGCGACAAGTGGCCCATCTCTAACCTATGGAGGAGTATTGACCAATCCAGAAAATAGTGAACGACAGGGACCCATTCTAACCCTATGGAGAAATATTTGACACGAATCATAATCAATAGGCGGGACAGTATCAAAATACAGTAAAAAGGCAGAAAACGAGCTGATTGTTTGAAGCGGCGGGGCTTCGTCCAGCTAGCCAATCGAGCGCGAGCTACTTCCCTCAGTAGAGGAGTGTTACTATGGGTAAAAAGAAAATTCAGAGCGAGCTCTGTGATTGGCTAAGTTACAAAGGAGGCGCGGTTATTGTTGGACCAATTGGGAGAGCCGACAAACAACCTCTCCTATGGGTTTTCTAAATGCAAATCTTGAATAAAAACTGTACATGGCCAAATCAGAAATGATAAGACCACCGAAGTATGTCCCGATGTGTAAATATAACAATGAAAAAAATAATATGGGTGTAAAGAAAAAAAAATATTAAATCAATAAAATCCTGGTTTTATATCTTTATTTTTCATTAACCCAAACTAATTGATCCTTGCTAACGAAAATAAAGAATAAACCTTATTTTAATGAATTTAATAATTTTTTTTTATTTACCCCCATATTTTATTCATTATATATACACATACGGAATTATTATTATTTGATTTCGCCATGAAACAGTTTTTTATTTCAGATTGCATTAGAAAACCCATAGGAGCGTCGCTCGCTGCTCTCCATTGTCAAAAAAACCGCGCCTTTTTTAACTTTAGCCAATCACAAACAGAGCTCGCTCTTGCATATCTTTTCCCATGAGAATCTATGAGAAAGTAGCTCACCGCTCCTGAATTGGCTAAGCCAGTGACGAACCCCCGCCGCTTCAACCATCAGCTCTTTCCTGCCTTTTAAACTGTATATTTGAACTGTCCCCCTTACACGCCTTTTAAATATGATTGGTCAATATTTCTCCATAGGTTAGAATGGGTCCCCTGTCGCTCCTATTCCAGATTGTTCAATTCTTCTCCATAGGTTAGAAATGGGCACTGTACCCCACCCACCCCCCCACACCTATTCCTGATTGTGGTCTGGTTTTTTGTGCGACCAATCAGAAGAGCTTAAACATTTTGAATTATGGCTCCAACCGACAGGAGGCCCTTCTATAGCATTGTTTCAGGAAAACCTTTTCTCTTATATTTCAGATGGATGGGGTGTCGAAGCGGCACATCATTAAGAAATGCAAGAGTTAAAAAAAATTTCAATCTTTGGGGCAAAAATATGAAAACCCTCACTCAACAGGAATTCAAGAAACGACAGTTACATAAGTGCTTTTGGTCCCTCACTACCTGGTACTTGCCAGAGAGATGTCCAGGTAAGTGTTTGAGCGATTATTATCGTCCCTAAGCTAACATCTAAATGGAAAAAAAGAAAAACACATATACCACAAATGGGAGTGCACAAACAAAGAAAAAGTGCTGTGATAAATAACAATACACAGACAATATACTTTGAAGTTAAATAATACTAATGAATTTATGATGCGTCATAGGAAGTATGATCATAAACAACCGCATAAATATTCCAATATGCCAACGCGTTTCCCCCCTAGATTACTGGGATCAACAGGGAAAAATGCAGTTGATAACAACGAATACGTGAACATCTAAGGAAAAAAAAACAAAAAGATGTATGCCATCAATATAACAACTCACCAGTCCCCCTTAATAAATGATGAAAACCAGGCTGGTGAAGATAGAGGACGGGTCCAGGATACGTCAGTACAGATCCCCGCTATTGAATTACAGGACACGCGTCTCATCAATTCATAGGTATAATTGAACATCAAACGTATATTGTCTGTTGTATTGGGGGGGTTTTTTTTTATTTATCACAGCAACTTTTTTTGTTTGTGCACTCCAATTTGTGTGATATGTGTTTTTCCTTTATTTTTCATTTAATGAGCTAGGACAGGGTTAGTTTAGGTTCCAGTGTGGGGGCGCCTTATTGGGGCGATTTCCCCCTTTTTTTTAGAGGCAGACAGTCATTGAAGGGTATATTTTAGGGTGGTACTTTGTTTCGTTTTCCCTCTCCCCCTTCCTTTCTCAATTCTTATTTATTTTTATTAAAAGTTATGTTTTATATGTATCTTTATTCTAGGTGCTTATACCTGTAGTTGTTTTTGGTTAAATGTCTTGGTATACCAAACTTTCTATTTCATTTATATTCAAGGTTTCTCTACACCTATACAACGTGCTTAAAGTAGAGTACATGTGATGTTTTGTTTGCGATTATTATAGCGACAAATTTGAAAATCGCACAGTTTTTTTATTTGATTCGAAATTTTTAGATCAAGCGAATAATTTAGGTTAAAAAAAATCTGTTTTATCATCTATTAATAACGCGTATTTTTCCGGCGCCTTCCCTGTTCATTTTTGGTTGTGCGGCCAGCAAAATCAGCTTACCAGATAGAAGGCAGGGATGAGATGTGTGTGCGAGCGTCATGACTGGGATTGTGTATGGTTGCGATTGGCTGTGAAAAATCACATGACTTTCGTTTTACATAGAACAGCCCTCCTGTTCATGATCAGTGGGTCCCCTGTCAGCGTCCTCCAGAGCAGTAGGAAACGTGCGCTCTTGCCTGTTTCCAAACAGAGCTCAGCGAAATTAATTCCTATTTTTCTTCACAGAGGAAAGCTCTATACTGTTACTGTGATCCTAACAAACTTAGTTAGATCAGAGATTTGAAGATTTTATTTTAGTTAGTTAGAAGTAATTTTATAAGGAGCATCTACCGTCTGCAAAGTCAAGGCGGGGAGCGGGGGGGGGGGGGTGCCCGCGGGCCGCACACAGACAAGCTCTATAAAGAATACTGGATATAGTTTTCACCCATAAGACTTAGTGTAGACATTGCACTGCAATAGCATTATTATTAACAGTTTTCTAATTGAAATATTTCCTGGATATTATTGGGCAGCCTGAACTTATATTAGGAAACACATTCTTTTCTAGTAAACATGCAGGTCTCTTTGTTAGGTGCAAAACTCCACTTTTATTATCATTAATACATTTCCATATATGTGTTCCTTTTTCAATTTTGGCCCATTCCCAGCTTTGTTGATATAGCCACCTTTGCAGTTAAATTAGAATCCAGCAATTTTGGTAGTCAGCAACAGGTTGTATTTTAGGTGCCAAAAATACCGTTTTTTTTATTTTCTCTGAATACATTTTAGATACGTGTTTGTTTTTTCACTTTGGCGCAGTACAAGCTTTGTGTACATTGAGGCACCTTGCACTAAATGTGAATACAGCAATTGTTGTAGTCCACTCACAGTGAATTTAAAAGGTGCCAAAAATAACCTTTTTAAATATCCGAATACTTTTTCAGATACGTGTTTTTTTTTTTTTTTTTCACTTTGCGCACTAACAGCTTGATTCATTGAGGCACCTTTGCACTTAATGTGAATACAGCAGATTTGTAGTCACCACAGGTGAAGTTGAAAGGGTGCCAAAAATACATTTTAATAACCGTATAACCATTTCGAGACAGGTGTTTTTTTTTTTTTTCTTTTTCACTTTTGGTCATTAAGCGGGCTTTGTCATAGAGCTACCCAACTTATGTAGATAAAATTTTGTAAACAGCAATTTAGTAGTCACCACAGTGAAATGATAGGTGCCAAAAAAATACCTTTTAATATATTATCCCCGATACAATTTCAGACAGGTGTTATTTGTCACTTTTGGTCAGTCAAGTGCTTTGTTCATAAGCTACTTTTGTTAGTTAAATTGATATCAGCATTTAGTAGTCACCACAGGGGTGAAATGATAGGTTGCCAAAAAATAAACTTTTATTATCCCGTATACATTTCAGAGGGGGTGGGGGGGGGAACAGGTTGTTTTTTTTTTATTCACTTTTGGTCATCAATCTTTGTTCATGGAGCTACTTTGGTATTAAATAATTTGAATACCAGGCAATTTTAGTAGTCACCACAGTGAATTGATAGAGGTGCCCCCCCCCCCTCTAAAAATAAACTTTTAATACCCCGTATAACATTCCAACAGGTGTTTTTTTTCACTTTTGAGGTAAGTCAAAAGCTTTGTTCATAGAGCTACTTTGTAGTTAAATTTGAGAGATACAGCAAATTTAGAGTAGTCACCACAGTGGAATTGGATAGGTGCCAAAAATCCTTTTTAAGTTATCCCGTATAACATTTCAGATTCAAGTTTTTTTTTTTTTGTTTCACTTTTGTTGGGCGCAGGCCACTTTGTGTTGATGAGCCACCCTTGCAGCGTTTAAAATTGAATCCCAGCAATTTTGTTTTGGATTTGAGGGATTTTGAAGAATAGCTGTGAATTGCCGTCTTTTAAAAATAAGAGACTTTCCCAAAACTCTTTCCATACCTTCCTCAATTTGTTTAGTATTTCTAACATGGAAATTTCAGGTGGAAAGCGAGCAAAGAGGGGGGTAGGGGGCACATGGGAAGGTAGAGGTACGGTAGAAGGTTCTCCGTTTCCAAGTTCTGAGACAACTGACGCATGTCCAGGCGGAATCGTCAGTTGCAGACCGTCATGGCCTGTCAATCGCTGGGTCAGGGCCCCTGTGAATCTCCAGTTAACGAACAGCGTAAGCCATCCTGTCCCCATCAGTGGTTAATGGCTGACCTGCATCCAGCAGTCTTAACCCCTCGTCCTACCAGACATGGCCACAAATGGTCATCATCAGCATCATCAGCATCCCGTCCAAACATGAAGCAGCCCAAATGTCAACTATCCTGTACCCACCCACTGTGATAATCCATTTTCCTGAAGACCTCTTTGATGACAAATGCGGTTTGGGTTCAGAAGGCCATGTTAAAAGATCAAGAGCCAAGAGGATTGATTTTCCTCTGCTTCGTGACCGACGCCCAGTTTAAACAGATATTGAAGAGGAGAAATGAAGCCGTGATCAATCGGCCAAAAATCCCCGGGCGGGGTCGGCAACCGCCTTGCAGTCCCACTTGCTTGTAGCCGACGGCAGCTCCTGGATGCAGAATGTCAAGGACGACGAAGTCAACTGTGTTTGTGATGAAGAATGACCAACATTGTGTGGATCCAACGTGGTCTTTTCAGCAGAATCTTGAGCTTGCAAAAAAAAATCAAACCCAATATAAAATGATGTGGGTTTGGTTAAAGAACAAAAAACAAAAAAACAGAAAAATTAGAAACAAAAATCGAAAAAATGGCTCAACAAGAAGAAAAGAAAACAAAAAAAAAAAATAACCAATAAAAATGGTAACAAACATGGGGAAAATTGATGGGGGGAGAATTCCAACAACAAAAACAAAAAAAAACAAAAACAAACAAGAACAACAAAACTAAAAAAAAAATAACAAAAAAAAAAGCAAAAAAAAATAAAACCAAAAAGACGAATTAAAAAACACAAAAGTGGTAGTTTTGTGAAACAAATGGCAAAAACAAACAAATAAAACATCAAACCAAAATAAAAAACAAAAAAAAAATAAAAAACAAAAAAAATGCAAAACTTGTAATCAATGTTTGAAAAAATTCCCGATGCAGAAAAAAAAGGGGAAAAGCTTTCAAAAAGAGAATTTAAAAAATAAAAAAAAAAAAAACAAAAAAAAAAAAACACAATGCAAGTTAATACAAATAACAAAACAAAAAATAAAGGCATAAACGAAACGAAAAACAAAGACAGCACAACATCACACAAAAAAAAAAAAACATTAATATTGCAATTTGCTGAAAAAAAATCAAAATAATTTGTTGCCCGACAAAAAAACACACCCACAAACATACAATAAAAAAAAAGAAAAACAAAAAAAAAAAAATGTGAACAAAACAAAAATGTTTCAAAGAGGAAAAACAAAACAGACATTCACATTTAAAACAAAAAACAACAAAGAAAAAGGATAAAAAAAAAACAAAAATAAAAAAAAAAAACAAAATCCAAAAAAAAAAAAACAAAAAAATCAAAAAAAATAAATAAAACAAAATCAAACCAACAAAAAAAAATTTCTCAACAAGCAACATAACAAAAAAAAAAAGAACAAAATTTTGTTAAATGTAGACAAAAACAAAAAAAACCAAAATAAAAAAAAAAAAAAAGGAAAAAGAATAAAAAAACAAAAAACAAATGGTAAAACCAGAAAAAAACCAATAAGAAAAAAGAAACAACACACAAATCATTGGCCCCGCACAAAAAAAAAAACAAAAAACAACATAAAAAAAGAAGAAAATATGCGAAAGAAAAAAAAAAAAAAAAAACAGGCAAAAATAAAAAAAATGGGCCCCTGAATATTAAAAAACAAAATCAAACAGACAAGTGTTTAACAAAAAAAGTAAAATTTAAAATAACAACAAAAAAAAAAACAAGAAGACAAAAAAAAAAAAAGTGTTGGGATTAAAAACAATTAAAAAACAAAAAACAAAAAGACAGCTGTTAAGGAATAACAAAAGAAAAAAAAGATGAAAAACAATCAAAAAAATGACCACACCGAACCATAAGTGCCGCAAGAATATAAAACAACAAATAAACTAAAAACACCAAAAAAACAACCAAAAATACCCACTCCCCCCCACACGCCCCAACCCCCACCCCACCCGCCCCGCTAATAACCACGTGGCCACCCCCCCAACGCCACCCACCCACATCTTCCCCTATGCAATGGTCATAGAGCAATTAATTTATACAAAAAAACACAAATAGAAACCCAAAAAACAATGATGCCCCCCCCCAAACGCTAACACAAACAAACACACAACAAAACAAAAACAAAACAAAAAAAAAAAAACTAGTTGTTGCCCCCAAAAAAAAAAAAGAAAAAACATTGGCCCCCCCCCGCAAAAAACAAAAAACAACACAAAAAAAGAAAAAACAAAAGAAGGAAAAACATATAAAAACCCACAGATACATATAAACAAGAAAAACAAAAAAAATCAACAAATAAATGGACAAAAAAATATAAAATCAACAAAACATTAAAAAAAAAAAAAACAAAAACAAATAAAACAAAGAAACAAGAACACCAAAAAAACAAAAAATAAAACCCACAAAGAAACATTAGGATTTACACAAAACTTAAGGAAAATGGAAAAAAAATATAAAAAAACAGACAAAAACAAAAACAAAAAAAAAAATAACTGAGTAAAAAGAAATACATTGCCCCTGGTAAACACAAAACACAAAAAAAAAAAAATAATAACAAAACAGCAAATAAAAATTATTAAAAAGAAAAAAAAATAACAAAAAACCAACCACAAAAGCCCCCATGCCCCCTTGCAAAAACAAAAAAACAAACCAAAGAAGAAAAGCATAAAAAAACAAAAAACAAAAAAAAAAATCAAAAAAACAATAAATAACAAAAAAAAGAAGAAACACAAAAACAAAAAAACAAAAGCCAAAAATATAAACCAAAAAAACAAAAAAAAACACAGCAAAAAACAAAAACCAAGAAAAAAAAAAAACAACAAAAAAGAAAACAAAAAACAACAAAGTAACAAAACAAAAAACACAAATAAATAAAAAAAAACAACAAAGGAAAACAAAGTTAACAAAATTGCCCCGGAAAACAACCCAAAAAATAGTTGATTAATGTGGAAGAATGGGTTCGTCCCGGTAAAAAGAAAAGAAAAGAAAAAAAAAGAAAATGACTAAACAAACAAAAAAAAAAACAAAAAAAAAATGTAAAAAAAAAAACAATAAAAAATGCCGGGTAAAAAACAAAACAAAATATTATGTACAAATAAATAAAATCATGAGTTGAAGAAACAAGAAAACAAAAAATCAAAAAAAAAAAAAATATAACCACAAGAAAAAAAAAAAAAAAAAAAATAAAACAAAAAAATACAAAAAAAAAAAAACATACAAAAAATAAAACAAAAAAAACAGGTAGGCCCGTATGAGCGAAGAAAAACAAAAAAAACGAAAAACAAAAAAAAACAAGAAAAAACACAAAATAAAAACAAAAATTAGAACAAAAAAAAAAAAACAAAAACCACACAAAAAAAACAAAACAAAAACAAAAAAAGTAGAAAAAAAAAAACAAAAAAGATAAAAACACAAAAAACAAAAAAAATAAAAACAAAAAAAAAAAACAAAAAAACATAATAAAAAAACCACCAACACACAAAGAAAGAAAAAAAACAAAAAACTAAAAAAACAAAAATTAACTAAACAACAAAAAAAGAACAAAAAAAAAAAAAAATAATAAACACCAGGAAAAAAAAAAACGACACAAACAATTTGAGAAAAAAATCTGCAAAAAAAAAAAAAAACAAAAACAAAAAAATTGCAAAAATGTGACACAAACACAAAAGTGAAATAAAAACAAACAAAACGAACAAGAAAAAAATGAAAAATAAAAAAAACCAAGCTTAAAAAAGAACAAAAACAAAAAAAATATAACAAAAAAACAAAAACATAAAAAAAAAAAACATAAACAAAAAACAAAAACAAACAAAAAATAAAATAAACAAAAAAAAAACAAACAAAAAAAGCAAAAAAACAAAAAGAAAAAACAAAAATGACATAAATTAAACAAAATGACAAACATAAAAAAACCGAGACACACACAAAAATGGTATTTGTGGCGTTTGAGAAAAAAGCCAGAAAACAATTGTAATGGGTTTTGTGTAAAAAAAAATTGGCGCCCCAAAAATTGAGAAAAAAAAATAAAAAAAAAAAAAAAAAAAGCAAAATGGGCCCCCCCAAATCAGTTCACAATAAAATGGAAACACATGAAAAAACAAAAAAAAAAAAAATTGCCCTAAAAAACCAAAACCAATATGAAAAAAACACAAAATAAAAGATAAACATACGAAAAAAAAACAAGGAAACAATGGCAAAAAAAAACAAAAAAACAAAATAGGGCCCCGCAGCCGGCCCGCCGCCCCCCCAAAAAAAAAAAAAAAAATTAAAAAAAAAAAAAAAATGTGCCCCCCCCCCACGCCCCCCTTAAAAAAACAAAGTTGTGAAAAAAAAAAAAAAAGCTAAAAAAACAAACAAAACAACAAAAACCCCAAACAAAACACCAAAAAATTACAAAGAAAACAAAACATAAGAAAAAAAAACAAAAACAAAAACATACACAAAAAAAAACAAATGGTGGGTAAAAACAAAACAAACAAAAAAAAAAAAAAAATAATTGGGTTATAGTTTGGGCCCGCAAAACAAAAAATTATTAATTGCAAAAAACGTCAAAAAAATGGCAAACAAAACCCAAGCAATAAAAATTAAACCAAATAAAAATCACAAAAAATTAGAAAACACAGAAAAAAAAAGTAAAAAAAAAAAAAACACAAAGTTTGGAGTGGGTGGGCAACAACAATACACAAAAAATTTTGACCAAAAATCAACACAAAAAAAAAAAAAAACAAACAACTACCAAAATTGCAAAAGTGTGGCAAAAACAAAACACGAATAAAAAGGCACAAAAAAAAAAAAAAACAACATAAAAATAAAACAGAAAAAAAAACACACAACAAAAATATTAAGAGACAACACCAAAAAAAAAATGGACCCCAATCAGTAAAAAACCAACGTTTGAGGCACAATCACTATAAACACATAAAAAAGCAGAATTCAAACAAAAAAAAAGAAAAAAAAACAAACATTCAAGTTTCAAACAAAAATAAGTTGCTCGGCCCCAAACAAAACACAACAAGAAACAAAAACTGAGAGGCACAGAGAAATAGCGAAAGAAAAAAACCAATAAAAAAAATCAACAAACACATCATAAGCCAACATAAAACATAGAACAACTATCTATGGCACACGAAACAACAAATCACAAAACTCTAAAACAAAAACACACCAGAAGGATGGAGCAAAACGCAATAAAAATAGACATCTAGCACAACCTTGGGAACAAATAAGAAAAAAAGTAAACTCGTTACAAAAACCAACACACAAAGTCATCAGTACAGACCAAAAACAACTACGACAAAAAACACAAAACATACAAAGAAAAATCAACCAAAAACACAAAAACAAAAGCGTTACGTAAAAAAAAGCAAATAATAACAAATAAGAAACAATGAAAAAAACAAAAAACCAACGGATATAGAAACAAAGAAACAACAAATAAAGCCAAAACAAAAAAGACAACGAAAACAAAAAACAAAATATCATAAAACAAAAACAAAACAAAGTATAAAAAAACCGGCAAAAAACAAACAAAAAACAAAAACCAAACAAAGAAAACAAAAAAACACCAAGATACAACAATATAAATAGAGGAACAAAAACAACAATAAAACCCAAGAATAATGAAAAAAAAGAACCAAAAAAAAGAAAAATGTGGAAAAAAAAACAATCAAAAACCAGTGTGTTTGGAAAAAAAAAAAAAAACCAACAAAACACCAGGGTCAAACAAAAAACACAATCAGAAAACAAAATGAAAAACAACAAAAAAAAAACAAAAAGACAAACACAAACACACAACAAAAAAATTAAAAAAAAAAACTCAAGAAACCCCCGCACCAAAACCAAAACAACACAAAAACACAAGCGCCCCCGCATGAAAAAAAAAAATATGGAGTAAAAAGGTTCATTTTTCCCCCCTCCCCCATCCATACAACCCCCCCCCCGCCCCCCCGCCACCGCAACCAGCACAGACAACCAAACAACAAGTCACACCCTATTTGCTACCAAAAAACCCACAACAACAACAAAACCACAAAAAACAAACAAAGTTGAAACAAAACACAAAAAAAAAAAGATAATTGGCCCCATTGCAACGAAAGCACAAAAATATTCCTTGGAAAAATCAAAATACAACAACATAAAAAAAAAAAAAAAAAAACAAAAATAACAAAATAAAAAAAAAACACTAACAAAACAATGATAAAAACAAAAAAAACACAAGCACACAAAAAAAAAAACAATAAAAAAAAAAAAATAAAAAAAAAAATAAAAAAAAACAAAAACAGACAAGAAAAACAAAAAGAAGAAAAAAGATTAGGACACATAACAAAAAACACAAACCAGAAAAAACAAAAATACAAAATATACATTTTTTTGTTCAAAAAACGTATAAAAAAAAAATTGAAAAAAAAACACAAAAAAAAATTGGCTGGTAAAAAGAAAAACACAAAGCAACAACAGCAAAGAACCTCAAAAAACAACCAAGGCAAAAAAAAAACCAAAAAAAAACATAACAGAAAAACATAAAAAGAAAATAAAAACACAAAAAACACAAAAAAAAAAAAAAAACCAACAAAAACAATAGGTGTAAAAACAAAAAAACAAAAAACACAATAACACAACACAAACAAAAAAAACATCAAGAACAAAAAACAAACAATTGAAAAAATAAAAATAAAAACAAAAAAAAACAAACAAAAAAAAAAAAACGAAAAAGAACAAACATGAGAGGGCCCGTTGCCCGGTGGTGGCGCAAAAAACCAAAGAATAAAATAAAACAAAAACATAATACCAAAAAATTTAAAAAAACCACAAAAAAAACCAAACAAAAAAAAAAAAACAAAAAAAATACAAACCAAGCCAAAAAAACAAAAACAAAAAAAAAAAAAATAAAAATCAAAAAAAACAGAAAATAAGAACATAAAAATCCAAAAAAAAACAATAACAAAAAAACAAAAACAAAAAAAAAAACAAAAATAAATAAAAAATACAAAAAAACAACAGAAAAAAAACACAAGCAAAAACAAAAAAAAAACAACAGAAAACAAAAAGACAAAACAAGACACCAAACAAAATTTGTTAGTTTCAACAAAAAAAAAAAAATAAAAAAAAAAAAACAAAAAAACAAAAAAAAAAAAAAAAAAAAAAAACAAAAAAAAAAAAGATTATTATAAAACATAGATAAAAAGTTCTATGGAAGGAAAAAAAAAAAAATTGTAGATTATGCTCCCGCCCTTCAACACTGGACCAGAGGAAGGACGATGGGTTAGTTGTTCAGTAAACGGGTCCCAGCCTCAAAAAGGGGGAGGCGGGGTTGCAGAACTCCGCTGATAAAATGATTTCCAGCCAGCCACGGTCAGCGCAAAACTCCCCCGCCTCCACGCTTATCACCGTTCAAAAAGTGACCATGACCTTTCAAGCTGGGGCCTACTTTGAGCAACGCACTCTGATTCACCCATCGATGTCATAGCCTCCTTTGCCCGGAACCCGCATAAGTAAGGCAAGAACCTTAGGTGGTTAACCCACCACCAACATTTCTATTGACATGCAAGAGTCGAAAGCGATGAGTTGAAAATTGGAGGCAACACTTTGGCCAAAAAAAGGCCAGACGCCGACACCAGGCCTCCAACCACAGTCCACACCCTCTGTCTCCGTCTCCATCTTCTCCTCCACCACCACCAAGCGGTTCCACAAGCTGTGCCCATGTCCTCTCAGAGTCAGTATCAGGGATCACCTCCGCGTTTCAAAGCCTCCACCGTCGCCCGAGTACCCACCAGCAGCACCAGAGGACCCATCCTACCCCCCTTCTTCTCCTTCATTCTGCCAGTTTGATGACCTGCACGTGCCGTATTTACAGGCCGGCCAGTCTAGCTCCAGCCATCGTGGGGTCTTCGCCCAGTTTGGGAGGCAGAGTAAAACCTTTAAAAAAACAAAACCTAACCAAACCATCCCAAAGCCAAATACCTGAATAGTCGGGCCATTGCCGGCTTTTTGGCCTTGAAATGTTTCCTTTCCGTCTGGTGGACACAGATAGGGTTCCGCCACTCATGTGGCCCATGCTGCCCCCAATACCGAGATTGCCGAGCAGGCAATTTTCTTTGCAGAAAAGCCGTCCCTGCCTTGGCCAGCCATGAGTCCATTAAAATATTCAAGCGCGTTGTCTTGGTCCGGAAAAGTCCATCTCACCACCGACACAATGGACTAGTAAGTTCAACGGCCAAGGCCGCTAATATCTGTGACAGCTCACTGGTGAGTCTGGGGGAATGTCCTCGTGTCATGAATGTGGCTCCTCAGGCACGTGCAAACACGCTCTTCAAACTGCAGGGATGGTGCAAAGGGCTCTTTGCCCCCAAGGACCTCTGGTGCACTCATGGGCCCAGAGAAAACCAGGCGTGATGATATTAAACTTCTTGGAACGTCCCACTACAACAGGTCAGGTGCCTGTGAACGCTCACGCGTAACGAGACCCGAGCGCTGGCTGGGGTGTCCAAGTAACCTTGTGCCCAGAGGCAAGGTGGTGTGCGATAACGGGAGAAATTCTGCTGTGCCCCCCCTTTAAGATCGGGTAGGCCTGTGAGCAACATCCCTTTGCCTGGCGACATGCATTAACCATGTCGTCCAGAAATCTCTAAAGAGCTACCCGGGTCAGGAAAACTGCCTGCTGAGGAAGGGCTCTAAGTCCTAAGTTCGCACTCTGCGATCGCACCCTGCTTCCCATTCCCGCCTGGTTGCTTTGCAGCAGTCAGCTCTGCCGGCCTACTCCCCGTCAAACCGTCCTACATTGTTGACGTGGCAAACACGCTGGAATTCCACCCTCCACATGCTCCAGCGATTGTGGCCAGCAGCGCAATGCCATTTACGCGTAAAACGAAGTGACACATGGCCTGACAAGCAGCGGTACGGACCTCGGGGTGTGAGCCCACCGAGAGTGTATGCAGTAAAGAGCTCTGCAACCATCCTTGTGCCAGTTTGAAGAAGCCAACCAAAAGGTCAGTGCGGACGATTCCCTTTTTCAGCATGAAGGCATTGTGGTGATCTTAGTTCTGGAACGATCCATGGACAGTCTGAAACAACAGTTCCCGCCCATCACGAGGAGGAGACGGACACAGATGCGGACAAAGGAGCCATTTCTTCCTCTCTCTCCCGTACGAATCCAACAAGTCCTGACAGTTTTTTCTTTTCTGACCTCAATTTTTATCGGTCTTCATTAGGCAGTGGTGTCGTTCGGGATCCAGTGCTAGTGGCAAGGCAGCGATCAGCTCTCAGGGTGCCATCATCTAGGCAAGTCAGGCAGTGTTTGAAGCTGTGCCGAGGCAAGTGGAGGAGGAGGAGGAGGGAGGTTATTCCTAGACCACCGACGAATACCAGACTTCCCTGCCTATTGGAAGAGGTTGGCCGAATTTTGAGTGTGGAGGAGGAGAAGATGAGGAAAGATCAGTTTGCTAGTGCCCCTCGACCCAGAGGCTTGGGGAAATCAAGGCTCCATCTCTCACATGAGGGCATGGAAGCCTCCATTTTGCCTACAACATATCCTCGCATTAAGACCCACCAAAATGACAACAGTTTACTGGGGGTGGCCACCCACCTGTGATCCCCAGTACAAAACAAAAATCAGGCACTTCCTTCCACCCACCCAAATAGAGAAGTAAAATGCAGGAAATGGAAGACCTTGCTGATATGATCAAGCTGGAGACATCTGTGTGTCTGAATTCACGTTCTTTCAAAAGTCACTGGGTGGAACAACATCAGGACGTGACAGCAGTAGAGTGGCTAAGTTAGCCCGTAGCAGCATGCAGCAGCACAGGCAAGGTGGCAGAAGCCTAATGGGTGACCTCTGGCAATCTTTTTTAAACCACCTCGACCAACGCATGCAATGCAGAGCAACACATCCAACACACAGAGACCAGCTTAAGATCATGGTGCACCGACTATCTGCGTCTCCAACACAGATTGTTTTTGGATAGTGTTTCCGGACCCCAATAGACTTCCCTTGGTAGCCAAAATGGATGAATGGCCTCCGAGCTCGCTCACTCAGCTCACGCTAAGGCCAAGAGGGGAGTTTGTCCTGCCACTGCAGCCAGCCCTCATATCTGAGGCGGAACCCTTCATCACAGCGGAGGAGTCATTACAGACAAAACGCATCCGGCTTATCCACAGATAAAGTGGATCGTTTGACTTTCATCAAGATGAACAGGAATGGATCTCTGTGATGTTGTGGCTCCAATTGCCGAGTGTCAACGCGAATTATTTGCCGTCTACTCACATTCCTTTTCAACAGAAATGGTCCTGCATGAAACTTTTTTTTAAAATGATCATCTCTTACTGCAATTTTTATTCTTCTTTTCCCTAACAGATTTCATTTTGCTGGTTTTTTGCTGTGAGAGACTGTGTAAAAGACAGCAAGGTTTTGCAATGACAACCCGTATTCCCATTTACCCTACTTTTAATCTTAAGGGAAGTTTTTTCCGCATGTCCAATAGTTTTGAGGTCATGTTGTTTGTGAGATACAGCTATAATTATGGTCCCTTTGGAACAGAAATGTGGCTTCTAATGCATTTCTCCCGCACATAATTTTTAATAGTTGCTGAGAAAGTCAATTTATACAATAATTTTTTTTGGGTCATGCTACGTGAGAGATACAGCAAAATCATGGTCCTTTGGAACAGAAATGGTTGCTTCTAAAGTGGCATTTCTCCCCCTCAACACAAGTTTTTAACAGTGCTGAGAAGTCCATTTTTAAAAAGATCATTTTTTTTTTGGGGTCATGCGCTTTGAAATGCAGCAATACTACAGTCCTATTATATCAAAAAATGTTGTTTCCTATCTTCTTCTACTAACAGACCTTTGTTTCTTCACAATTGACCAAAGGGCTCAAAGGGTCGCATGTGGCTTTGAATTTTTTGGGGGCATTTTGCTATTGAAATGCCCAGCAATACTACAGGTCCTATTCAAAAAAATGTTGTTTTCCTAATAAGACATTTGTTCTTCAACAATTGTCAAAAGTGGCTCATGGGTCCATGCTTTGAATTTTGTGGGGGCCCCCCCCCATTTTGCTGTGACATGGGCAGCTAACACAGGTCCAATACTAAAAAATGTGTTTCTCCTATCTAACAGTGACATTGGTTCTTCACAAATTGTCCAAGAGTGGCTCAAGGGTCATGCTTTTGAAATTTTATGGGGGCAATTTGGCCTGTGAACATGCAGCTATACAAAGGTGTCCTTATTTCTAAAAAATGTTGTTTTTCTTTCTATCTAACAGACATTTGTTCTTCACAATTGAGTCCAAAGTGGCTGCAAGGTCATGCTTTGAATTTTTGGGGCATTTTGCTGTGACAATGCAGCTGATACTATATGTCCCTATTCTAAAAAAATGTTTTTTTCTAACAGACAGTTTGTTCTTCACAATTTATCAAGAGTGCTCAAGGTTATGGTGCAGTCAGAAACAGGAATAGGTAGAGACCACTGTTAATGGACACAAACTCTATATTGCAAAATGACTTGTTTTTGCAAGATCTTGTAAATACATAGCAATCATCCCTGTATTTGAGACAACCCATATTTAAAATAACAAGTGAAAAAAAGAGAAACAAAGACAATGGTGGGATTCCAACCTATTTTAAAAAGGTATTTAGTATATTCTATAGAAATAAAGTACTAAAAAACTTGCATGTACAAAATAGCTGTGTAAAAAAATTCCACTGAAAAGATACAAGATGGAGGTACAGGAAAACCTTGAACCAGATTGTTAGGTTATTCAGGAGGACATGGAGTGTTAAGGAGCAGACGGACAGAGAAACGAAAAGTACAGAGACCATTTTCCTCCAGCACGTTTGAAGTAAAATGAGAAAAAAAATGCCAAGATAAAGGCACCTGGTTGGTAACAGGACGTTAAACTACCAGTATTACCAAGTAAGCTCAATTGGATCCCACACTAATTGACGGAGGGGACAAGTCGCTAAGTACCCAGTAATGACTGGTGTACCTGAGGAAGGCTGAGTTCTCCACAACTTTTCCGCTTCCCGCACTCTGCTTCAGGCAAACGACAGGTTTTCGTTGCTGGCGTCATCAGGTGCATTTTAAACCTGCGTGTTTTAATAGATGACGGAACGCCAGCCTGTCTCTCACCGTCAACCCACTGTAACACTCCGGCCCGGTACCAATGCTGTGGCCCAGGACAGGTAGTCAGTTCATTGTCCCAATGAAACTAAAATGGGTGGTTGAAAGACTTCCTTTTTTCATCTTTTATTTCTTCCGGCACTTTTTTAAATAGTGGGGGTCATGCCAGGTTTGGGGCATCAGCTGTGGCCCAGGACAGGTTAGTCAATGTCCAGTGGAAACTAAACATGGTGGTTGAAAGACTCCTTTTTTTCCGTTTCCGGCACTTTTTAAAATGTGGGGGTCATGCAGTTTGGGGCTCATGCTGTGGCCCCAGTACAGGGAATAGTTCAATGACCCAGTTCAGTAACATGATGTGTTCAAATCATACTGCCTTCTGGCCACTCTTTTCAATTTGGTGGGTGAATGGCCATGGTTTAAGAGGGTCGGGCTGTGGTACAAGACAGGATAGTGAATGTGTCCTGTGAAGCTTTGATTTTTTCTGTGACTTTTAAACCCTAAGTGTGTTTTCCTAAGATGTGCAACGTATCCCATTTGAACGTTTTGTGGATGTTAATTTCAGCTTCTCCAGCCCTTGTTTGGGTGTAATAATGAAGGTGTTGGTTTGCTCTCCTCCATAGACTTTAATGTCCAACCGCTCATAATCGATGCGCTCACTTATCGAAAAAACCTTATATTCGAATAGCGGCCGACTATCGACTATCGATCGATCTCGATAGCCAACGCAATCGCTCAACACTAGTCTGGACATGTTGGCAAGATCAGGGGAACCTTGCATGCCCTGCAGGATTTTAATTCATAACGGCATAATGTGTTACTAGGGTAATCTTTTCAGTCTGTGATCTGTGGTCCCAGCTCTATTCAGGTGATTGACCAGGTCCTCCCATGTAGTTCTGTGTTGATTCCTGACCTTTTTCAGAATCAGCCTTACCCCATGAGGCGAGATTTTGCATGGAGCCTCATACCGAGGAAGATTAACAGTTATCTTGTGTTTCTTCCATTTTCTACTTATTGCACCAACAGCTGTAGCATACTCACCAAGCTGCTTGCCTATTGACCTGTAGCCCTTTCATGTGCATGCCACATCAAGGGAGGTACAGTGACCCGCTAGAACCCCGCCCATGTCCCGCCCGCTTGCTGTGCCCTAGGCGGAACGGCAAAGGGCGACGTCCCCGTACTACTAGAGTGCTGGGGCCCTCAGGAGGTAAAAATTTTTTGGGCAGTCGGGTAAAACCAAAAAGGAATGCCAAACCCCAAAAAGAACCAAGGGAAAACGAAAACAAGCCGGGTCCCCACGAAAGGGTACGAGGGAAAAAAACGGAGAGCAAGACTTAGGAAAAAACGAGGGCGGGACACCCGGATGAGAAAACAGCTATAGCAAAGAGAACAAAAGGCAGCCCGGAAATTTGAGGTGAGCACTAGCTGCGGAGTTTAATAGGTTCCCCGGAAAACCCCCCCTTTGCTGAATGGAGCGGCCTCTGGGTCCTCCCATTGGTGGTGGACCCTTGCAAAAAACGAAAAAAAGAACTAACCCCCGGTCTGAAAGATATTCTCTGGTAAAACCCTGAAGCTTGACAATGGTTTGACAAAAAAGTTCACAATTTTTTTTAAGGGAAAACCCCTTAAAAGGGAAAAAGTGGGAATTTTGTGAAAACGATAAAATACCACCCCAAATCTGTTTTGCCCTCCAAAGGGGGGAAGGCCCGTAAAAAATCCCTGGGATATGGGCCATGGATTTCAGGTATAGGTAGTTCCCAGGGGGAAAGAGTTCTGGGGAAACCTTTGCCCAGCGCAATTCACAAGATGCCAAATAGGCCTAAAATCACGAGGCAAGACGGCCCCCAGTAATTACGAAAATAATTTTTTTTTGTGCCAAACACTCAGGGCCCAGAAAACAGGAATCATGAAATTTTTTAAATACTCTAGCCGGAGCTGAGGGGACAAAGACTTCGAACAGGAAATTACGGGTCTCATTCCTGGTGGGATTAAATTCAGTGACTAAATCGGGGAAAAGCTGAGAAACAGTCCCCTTGGGAAATAGGTCCGGACCCTCCTGGGATCGGGTCACAAAGTTCAGATAGGCATCACCTTCCTTTTTTTCGAAACCAGGTCTGAAAGTAAAACAAAGTTGAAGCGCGTAAAAAATAATGCCCAACGCGCGACTGGATTTAACCTTTAGCACTCTTAAAAAAGGTAAGGTTCTTATGATCAGAAAGAACCCGTGACATGATGTGGGCACCTTGAGGAAATGGCGCATTCCCTCAAGGGCCCCAACTTAAAAGCCAAAAAACCCATTTTCCCCCGACGCTAATTCCTTTGCCGAGGAAAATTTAGGGAAAAGGGGAAAAAACCGGGCAAGGTTTGTCATAGCAGTGGATCCATGAACGGACGCCCCTCACCTATCAGAACCCAAAAATTAACCCCAAATTTGCATGTCTGTTTGAATCAAAGCAGAGCTGTTACAAAACAGCTTAAAGTTTTCAAAGTTCTATGGCCAGGTTCCCAATTGTAGTCAAGCATTTTTGGGCCAACTAAGACGAAAAATTTAAAATTACTTTTACGATAATAATTAAAAAACCCCAAAGAATCGCTGTAGGGCCTTAAGGGCCCCGGGCGGCCCCTGAAAAACCCCCGAATTTTACAGGGTCCATACCAAATGATTAGGAGTCAGGATATGCCAAGGAAAGGGAAAAACCCTTGTCCCCAAAAACACATTTCTCAAGTTGCAAAAAATCTTTTCCCTTTCAAGATTTGAAATACCTGTCGCGTGTTTAAAGTGTGATGCCCAATTTCTGAGTAATTAGAATTCATCCGATAAAAAAAACCTAAAAACCAAAAAGGGTTCCCGGAAAAATAATTAACCAGGTTTGGGAACCCCAAGGGGAAATTACACAACCCAAGGGCATCACAGATATCAAAATGAACTCAGGAGTTTTAAAATGTGTTTTCCACTCACCCCCCTTCCGAATACGGAAGGTTATAGGCACCTCTCAGCCCCAATTTTGGGGGAAAACCACTTCCCCCCTGGTTTTATTGAACAGATCGGAAATCAAGGGAAAATTTTGGTTTTTACCGTTTCTTTTTAATTTCACGGTGCAATACATGGCGGGGGCCTCCACCCCTTTTTTCCTCAAAGAAAAACCCTCCCCCCATAGGAACACAAAAGGTCGGATATGTTTTTCTGAAGCTTTCTGCAATATTCTGCTTCAGGGCTAGTCTTCGGACCTGGGGAATTAATATCCTCCCTTTTAAAAATTTTACCCCGGGCAATGGGTAAAGGGCACAGTGTAAGATCTATGAGGGGGTAGAACTCCGACTGTTTCTGAAAATACCTCAGAAAAGTCATGAAAATACAGGAATTTGCTCCCCCTCAGTATTGCCCAGTAGGGAAAAAGACACTGTCCAACACTGAGCCCCACTTGATAATTTCCCCCCTTGAATTCCAATCAAAACCTGGGTTATGACTCTAACCCAGGGCACCCCCAACCCCACATCCGCAGGACCCCCTCCATGAAAAACACTCATTTTCAGTATTATAACCCCCAACTCTCGAGCTCAGGGTACAATGTTGGATTGTGCCCAAGTCAGTGAGTAGAGTCAAAAGCCAACCCGCGGGAAATTTGATAGAGGTCCCAAGGTAGTCCTAGCGTTTGGGGAAGGAAGCGTCTATAAAAAACACGTACCCCCGAATCCCCCAAAAGCTTCCAGAACCAGCAAAGACAAGTAGGGGACCTTAACTGGGGAAACGCAACTTTTTGGAAAAAATAGGAAATACCTGCTTGCCTATGGGTCTTCCTTTCAAACTACCCTAGGCGTGGAGTCTTTCCGCCGGTCTTCCTTTTTTGGGGCACTCCCTATGCCATGTCATCCTCACCACAAAGAAGCATAGTCCCCGGAACCCAAAAATGTCCCACGGTGCTGGGGAGCAATTGCCGAAAAGCCCCCCCTTGGGCCCCCAGGTTTTATCGAAAACAGCCGGTTAGAGGGGTGGACCACTGGGACGGGAGGGCCCTTCCCGACCTCTCTTTAAAAGTCTGACCGACAGAGGCTAGGCCCCTAGCCCCCTCTAAAAATACCCGGGGGTTTTGTAAACCACAACCCCTTCACATGGTGGGTTAACCCTAATCTAAACCGGGGTCTCAGAGTGAGTCTCACCCCAGCGGAACACTCAGCAGCGAAATTCAGAGCAATACTCCTCCACAGTCCCAAAACCCTGTCTCAAGGTGGTCGCTGAGCCCCGGTCCAGCTTCCTTATCAGGGTCCCTAAAAAGTATGCCAAGGAGACCAAGAACCTGTCCACAGAAGACGTTCTGGCGAATCAGGGGTAACAAAAAGCCCACTCCCCAGGGGGGGCCCCGAAGTAATGACAAAAAAATTCCCCCTCCTGCTCCCCATTGCCAGAGGTAGTGAGCGGGGCCTGAAATACAGGCGACACCTTCCCTAAAATCCCAAAAAGTTTCCCTTTCCCCTTTTAAAAACCCTTTAGGAAAATGAATAGGTGGTTCCACAAGGGGGGGAAAGGAGTGCAGGGGCACTCTGACTTGGGTAGCTCCTGTGCCCCCTCGCCCGCCTGGACTAGCTGGTAAGCCCTGCATTGCCCTTTCCGGCTGTCATTGGGGTTCTGGGGGTTTGGGAGTAATTTTTTCGGCCTGCATAATGCACGTCAAGGGAGTTACAGTGAGCCCGCTGAACCCCCGTCCACTCTCCCCGCCTGCTTGACTTTTGCCCCCGGGGGGCAGATTGGGAAAATGGGGACGTCCCGTGCTCTAGGGCTGGGGCCCCCAGGGATAGAATAGTAGACGAGGGTCAAAAAAACCAAATCAGGAACGCCAAACCCCAAATAGAACCAGAGGGATAACGTAAAAAGCCGAGGTCAAACACGAACGGGTGCGATACAAAAAAGGGAGCAAAACAGAGTCAGGAACAAGCCGAGGTCAGGTACACAATGAGCAAAAAAAGCTATAGCCAAAGAACAAAAGGCAGCCAGGAAATACCGCAGGTGCAGCACTCAGCTAGCAGAGAGTTTAAATGTGATCCCCAGATACAGCCCCTGTAGCTGACTAGAGCGGCCTCCGGGTCCTCCCATTGGTTGGGGGGGGGGACACGCCCCCTGTCCGGTGTGGCTGGACCTCTGTCACTACAAGCTGCCCCAAAAATGTGATCGGGTGGGGTCGCTGATAGCTGCAGCAGAACATTGCTCCCCGCAAGCCGAGCGCCGCCCCCCTGACAGTGCATGTCTACAATTTTGTCCCTGATGTCCTTAGACAGCTCTTTGATCTTGTTCATGGTGGATAGGTTGGAGTGTGATTGATTGAGAGTGTGGATAGGTGTCCTTTATACACGTAGCAAGTTCAAAAAGGTGGAAGTAATACAGGTAATGAGTGCAGAGTAGGATGGCTTCTAAAAATACTAATTTCATGCAATAAAGTGCAATTTTATTATTTAAAAATCATACAATGTGATTTTCAGGATCTCTCACGGTTGAAGTGTACCAACAATAAAAATTAGAGACCTATCCATTTTTTGTAGGTGGGAAAACATGCAAAATTGCTAGTGTATCAAATGCTTATTTCCTCCACTGTATGACAACAACTTTCCTTCATCTCAAGTTCACCCTTAAAAACAATTTATTAACCCTAAACGATAAATGCTTGTCATTAGTCTAAAAGTGGAGGTGTCGATCTTACACTCCTGGAAACCTTGATCTACTATTTCCTATTGCCAAATGAGGTCTGCTTTTCCTCCCTTTGACCCATTGTAATCTAGTTTCTGTACTTATAAATAATATAAATAAGAATAATCTATATTTATATAGTGCCAACTTACTCTGCAGCACTTTCGAATACAAAAGGTACAGACAAAACAAAATATTACACAAAAACAAAGCTATTATTAACAGATCAAAATAGAGGTGTGAGAAATCTACTCTCAAGAGCTTACAATCTATGTGGTAATAGCGGTGAGACAAAAGGGTAGAAGCGATCCACTATGGTCCAATCATCTTCCAAATATATGGGATACTATACATCAAAGTGTATGCATTCTACGATGTGGCCTTTATTAACGTGTGAATCTTCTGACAACTAAATGTAATAACTATTTTCGATTGATTTTTCTGAAACTCTTTGCAACGTTTGTTGCTATAGATCACCAACTTCTAATCATTCTACTTCATTCTAGTGGACTTGGAGGGGAATGTCCTTTAAAAAAAAAAAAAAAAAAAAAAAAAATATATATATATATATAATATATATATATATATAATGCTCTTAGAGCCACATCAGATCCCCGATTCCATCACTGTGTGCCTCCAGTCTTTTGTTGTCATTCTTGAACTTCCAAAGAGGGACATCACCACTGCAGCCCCCAACTGGCAGCAGCGGTCACATGCCCTTGAGTTACAGCAGCACTTGGAAGTGAACAGCTCTGATGCGTGATGTAAGTAGAGGCATGTGACCATTATAGCAAGTTAGAAGCTTCAGCAGTGACATGTCTGTTTGGAAGCACAAAAATAATAACAGAAGACCAGAGAGATGCAATGCTAGACTAGGGATTGTAGGTTGATAAGTATTTTATTTTTTTCTGTGATCCTAGGAACATCATATTATTTTTTAAGAAGTAGACAACCCCTTTAAGGACAATGCTCTCTCTTCCTCTCTTTCTTCCAACTCTCACTACTTAGTAAATCATTTACTGGCTTTACTTCTCCTGCTCCCTTGCTCTTGGGGTTCAATCATACAGCAGTTATTGTCCTGTTTTCTCCTTAAACAGGCAATTTCAGATAAAAAGCAGATAAACAGCAGAAATTTGGCTGCCAATACCATCTTAATATTGATAACATTAAAATATACAGATGTAGCAAAACTAAACTTGACACAAAACACACTATGATATCATGGCACAGAATGTTAACTCAACTTTCAGTGCTTTTCAATGGGTTTTGTTTACAGATAAGAGCAGATAACACAAAAGTCATAATACAAATAACTCTATCCAATTATTGGTCTCTAACATTACAGTTTGTCTTCAGTCTTTCTGAAAATGTTATATATTGAAGCTTCAATTGTATCTACTATTTGCTATCTTATTGAATGCAGGGGCGTATCTATAGGGGGTGCAGAGGTAGCAGTCACTACCGGGCTCTGGAGCCTGAGGGGGCCCAAAGGCCTTCTACAACATAGGAAAACACCAGTATTACAAGTAGTAAATGGTTAGGTGGGGGGCCCTCCTATAGATTTTGCACTGGGGCCCAGAAACTATATGTTATGCCTCTGATTGAAAGTTAATATCTCACTGTGGGATAGTAGCATATATCCTTTCCGCACACCTGCTATTTAGACCCAGTTCTGTCCCTTTTTTCTTTTTTCAATAACTTGCACACTCATGCCATTTGCACAGCAAAACATAGGTTTTACAGATTCTGCCATTTTCTTACTGTGAAAAGAAACTTTTTGTTGATTCATTCCTGTCTTGTTAATTCTAACTCAATAACTCAATAATCAGTCTCCCCCTCTCTAACCTATCTGCTTTCTGACCTGAATACAGCAGCCAGGGGCATATTCCAGCTTATGCTGATACACTGATGCTTCTACCCTGTGTCAGTCGCTATACTGGTTGCCTGTTAACTTAAGGATAAAATGTAAGATTATTACTCTTACCCACAAAGCTCTACATCTCCTGCCTTATCTCTGTCTACTACCATAGTCCTACTGTACATTCTTTCAAAGATCTAAGACTAACTTCCTCTGTAATTTGAAGCTTTCTTTTTTATCCCCAAGATTTTGTTTTTGCTGATTCAGTTCTCTGGAATACGGTATCCCTTACAGTAATATTACTTCCAAAACTTTATAGTTTTTAGTGTGCCTAAAAATTACATCTTTTAAAGATTGCCTAGCATGTTTCATAGTACTTTTACCTTTCCATCTACCCTTCTTCATTCTTTTATACATGATCCTGATCCCTTTATTTAACAGTGTACCTTACAATGTTTGCATGCTACTTCAGATTATATACACACACGGAAAAATGTAGGCTGGATAACTGGTTCATGCTGTGTTAGGTATATATCCTATTTTTCTTTATAGCAAAGATAGTTGTACCATTGGACCATGATCAAAATTTTTTTTTTTTTTGTCAATCATATTTTCACATATCCAGTGGATAAAAATGCAATACTTTAAAGCATTTAGGTCCAGGAGTCGGTCTTCCCTAAATTGTTAAACAGTTTTCTTTTACTGCAATGTCTGATTTTGTACTATGTACTATGCACTGTAAAATGATCTGGAATATGTTGGCGCTAAATAGCAACATACATATAAATAGCATAAAATAGGACTCTGGCAGGAGATGCACCATAATTATTACATTGGTGCATGCGATATAATAGATTTGATGCATCTGATGCATGCTAGGCATGTCTAACTCCTATCTTGCCTTACATTAGATAATTATTTTACATTGAATAAATATAGCATTTTGTGACTCTTCTTAGTCACTTCCTATTCGGAAAACTTTTATAAAATGGTTATTGAAGTGCAAAAAGTATCAAAATGCAAAGATGTGTCACAGTTTTTGGGCACATCTTGAGTCTGATTCTAGCTCATTCATCTATCTCTGTGTCTAAGTTATTTTTTCTTTTCACTTTAATTGGAGTGCTGTGACTTTTTAAGAAATAGTCAGTCCTCAACACTGATCAGCTGGCACCTGTATCTATTTTATTTTTTAGTGCTATAACATCTTGCTGTCCTATCTATCTATCTATCTATCTATCTATCTATCTATCTATCTATCTATCTATCTATCTATCTATCTATCTATATATCTATCTATCTATCTATCTATCTATCTTCCTAGTTACTTGGAAAATGCAATAAAAATCCTTTCTGGCTTCCTACTGTCAAGTTGAAAACTGACAAAAATTGAGCTTGATTAAAATAGAACATTTTCAAAGAAGAGTCTTTGATCAGTCATAAAAAAAAGAAATCTGGTTCTATACTATTGAAGCATCAAAGACTTTCTGACTTATCTAAATGTCACATGACAGAGCAGGATTATTGCATTTGATACAAAATTAAATATGTCCATCAAATAAATCATATTATGAAGGTAATTATTTTGTTATTTGCACAGCATGAATTTATTTAATATATCAATTGAGTGACATGTATGAACAGCTCATTTTCACTGTTCTGGTGAGAAATGCAGGCAAAAGTGAGCGTTCCCCCTTCCCCCATGTTGGCGTGTCATTGGGCATTTTGGCCCCTTGCCTAGACCCGACATTTTTGTAATGAGTCAAAATGTGGGGACGTTGGAGGGGGCACACCCTTTGTAAATTAAAGGGGGATCTGTCATAAAAAATTATAATTTTTTTTTATTGATGAAATATTGTGTGTTCTTTTTTGTAATTTGTAGTATTTTTTTTTCATTCAATTTGTGGTAAATATTAAAACATGTATAATAATTTCCAATATATCCCACCAGAGTGAGCACATCCAAGAAAAAAAAATTTTTTTATATCTGTGGAGGGGATTTTAGCCTGTAGCCATGTCCCCTTTTGTTGGGACTGGGGACACCAAAAAAGCTGCGTGTTTCCATAGTGAAAGGAATAACCAGAGTGAAAATTGTGATTACATTATTATTTCATATGGAATCGAAAAAAAACCCACAGTTTGTCGCATCCCCGCCAAGGTATAACAGTTTTAGGGCTGCCCCCATATCCAAAGAACTAATATTCGTTTAGTTAATGTGAACTTTGGGGGTTTTTCCCCCTGCATGGAATAAAGGACCTGAAAACCAAATCCAAAAAATTCTAAAAACTGAGTTTTCTGTCCTCTGCCTGTCAAAAGCTGATAAAAAAACTGTCATTTTTTGCCGCAATTTGCAATTTTTGTCGCATTTTTTGCTTCTCTTCAAGTATGGTCTTTAATGTCTGCAAAATAAAAGCCTTTGGGCTTTAAACCCCCCCTAAAAAAGGGGATGGAAAGGTATTATTGTTCTTATGAATTTTTAGTCTTTGAAAGGTTTGGTGCTAATAAAGGATCTCGTTTTGTGCTAAAAAAAATTTTTTTATGGATTATTGCAAAAAATACTTTTTTTTTAGATTTTGGCGCTAATAAATTATCTTGTTCTGATGCAAAAAAAATCTTTTTTTTATGGATTTTGCGCCAAAAAACCGTAAAAAACAGTTTTTTTCGACAAATCCTGGAGGGAAAAACCCGTTAAAGGTGCCAAAGACTTTAGACTATGACTGGTTAACCCCTAGCAGGACAATGACCCCAAAAAATACAGCCAAACCTACAATGGAATGGTTAAAAAATCAAAAATATTTTATGATTTTTAAAATGGGGCCCGTCAAAAATTAGACCTAACCCTTTAAAGGAAAAAAATGTGCCCTGACTTGAAAATTGCTTTCACAAATGTTTCCCAACAATCTTACGAACTAGAGTTTATTTTAAAGAAAAATGGACAAAGCTGGTAGGGACATAACCTAACAGACTGCAACTGTCATTTCAGCTAACAGTGGTACTATTGAGGTAAGTATTGTATTAGTAAATACATATATACGCTACACTTTACAGTTCTGTTATTTGCAAGAATTTGGAATAGCACGTATTATGCTACTTTACACTTCACAACTGCTTGATACTTTGTGTTGTTTTATCATGTTAAATATTAACAAAATACATTTTAGCTTGTGACTGTAGCGCATAACGTTTAAAAATGAGGCACAGTTGAAGTTGTAAGTATAACTTCTGCAACACAATGTATATATGTATATATATATATATATATATATATATATATATATATATATATATATATATATATATATATATACAAAATGCTAAATGTGCAAACCCATATATATGGGTTTATTGTATAGCAAACACATCACTAATAATTCTGAATTATGGGATGTAGCTTAAATTACTTAAAATGATAGTTAAATGAAGTGTTTATGCTTTACATGGTATATCCAGATGTTTTTGAAGTGTTTAGTACTGTACAATATTACATTTTAGTATATAAATGCAAATGTCTGTTTTAATCTGTGAGATCATACCTAGTAAAAAAAAAAAACTGTGAATTTGTTTATAAAAATGGAGAATCTGTATTGAAAGAATAGCATATACAGCTGATATATAATGATATATCTTTTTCATTACAACTAGAAATAAATCTTTGTATTCCTACATAGTAATCAAGATTGTTTCAGACATTTAAGCAAGAATGGTTAAATCCTATTGGTAATCATGGGCTGTTACTGAATTCACAGAGCTTAATGCACCGCTTCTCATGCATTTTTTAAATACATTCTTATTTTTTTAACCTTTTATCTTTATTTTACAAGGAGAAATCACACCACTAAAATTATACAAGATCAAAAAACACCAAAACAAATGATTCACTAAAGAAATTTTGCCCACAGGAGTTTTATAAAGTATTTGACATTCCCAGCCTTAAAATTAATAAAAAAAAATTAATAGCATCATCTGCAATAAAAAAAGTTAAAAGAAAAGAAAACAAGTCTTTGAACTAGCTTCAAAGATTACAATTTAACAACTACTACTTTTATGTTCTATATAATAATTGTAAGATTCTAAAGAAGGATAATATGATTACGTCTCTATTGTGCAACAAAATTGTTCCTTAGGACACTTAGGGCGACATGTATGAAATTTGACGTTTAAACGTCAAATTTCATGTGCATTAAAATAGCATAGAATGTGCCTGATTTATGAACCTGCGCTACAGCGGGTCATAAATCAGGCACATTTTTGCATTATGATGATATTTCTGGCTCAGGTATACCACTTTGAAGGTACTCTACCTGTTCCAGCAGTAATGCACTTAGAATTGCCATAGCGAAGCTATAAATCTATAGCTTCGTACAGTTCTAGTGCGCTCCACCTCCAGCACGACCCCCGAAATGAGGCGCATTACAAAGTGACACTTGCGAACTGTAATGTGCCTGATATTGGCGTTCGGGAGGCATTTCAGTCAAGCGAATGGGGCTGCGCCTGATGTCTGGCTGAAAATACGCCAGACATCTGGCGCAGCCCCGTTTATACATGTCCACTTTAGTTTTCGCTGTTCATTACTAAGTATCAAACTTTTGTGGTGCTGGTGCATTTTTATATGAAATAATACTTCAGGAATTCTTTGATCACTATTACAATTTTAAATATATGTAACAACAATAATTCATAAAATAGCAGCTAAATTTTCCCTAACTTAGTGGTTCAGACAGCCAGATTACCTTGTATAGTAAAAAGTGCTTTTGAATGGAGAACTGCCTATAACCAAGGGTGACATGTATGAATGGGGCTGCACCAATTTTCGGGTGTGATTTGCACCAAACAAATACAAATTGTTTCCCCTGTCCGACATTTTCAAAAGGTATTTTGCCAAAAACTGGCACATGTCCGGCATACTGGACAGTTTTGTATACACCGGGGGGTGGGGGTGCCATGTTCATAAGATCAGACACATTTGAGAATGTGTCTTGACAGACTGTGGTGCACAAATGTCATAATTATCCTTGCCTATTTCAAACTGAAAAGATAAATGTTGGTGCACATTTTGGCACGTTTTTATCTTACAGCGGGACACATTTATAAAGTGCTGTGAGACACATTCATACATACTGACAAATGCTATACTTACCTACTGAGAAGTCTGACTGTCTAGTCTGTGCCGGTTATCATTCATGTGTTACCCTAGATGTACGAAGACCAGCATTGTTGGATGGAGGTCTTTTAAATGACTACCGGCAATAAAAGTTTATCAGTTATGTTTGGTTCATTAAGAATGTATTGAGGGATATTTTCAGTGTCAGCAAGTTTTTTTTAAAAAATGACGTAATGTAAATCAGTTGATAATGCAGTCAGATTTTAGTTTTATGGTAAATATAACATGTACACCATTGAGTTTAATTTAAACATGGTATAATGCTACACTGGGTATTTATTTTGTAGAATAAAATCAATTATAGCCTGTGACACCATTGAGACTGTGAAACACAGTTATACCAAAATACCAAACTACATAAATTGAAAAAAGAAATTAAAAATGTAAAACTATCAAAATTGAAAATTTTTTAAAAAATATATATAAAAACATTAGGTTAAAAACGCATGTAAACAAGCATTTTTAATTTATTTTATTTATTGTTTTTTGTAATCTATTTGTTTTAGTTTGATCTACTGAATAAACACTAAATTGTAATAATACAATCAGAAAAATATGCTTAAAAAGAAAGAAAGTAACATCATTTAGCATATTCCATATCTTTTAAGCTGAATTTAAGATCAATGATAAAAAAATAATATTAATCCCTTAGAGGACTTAGAGTTGAAAACTGTAAAAATATGTTCAAGGTGTTATTGAACATATGTAGAGACACTGGTACTCTAGTGTCTCCTGCCAATCCCCCAGCAGTGATGTCACATACATCGCTAACTTGACAGCCAATCACAAACCTCAGTGGTCACATGGTCACATGAAACTGTTAGCAAAGACCACTTCAACGGTGCAGTGATCCAGTTTAGGAAATGCAAAGTCAGCTAGTAGTTTCTTACTACCAGTACTATATTTCTCTGAATCACATGGCTATGTGAAAGTATTAAAAAGTTATTCCCAAATAAAGTGACACATGTAAGATTTCAAAACTGGGGCTCTAACTTAAAGGTCAAAACTGGCTCCGTCGATAAGTGGTTAAAGCATCAATAATTCCAGAGCATTGTATAGCTGAAAAGGGTCTTAAGTACATGACAAAATAAAAGAACAAGTACAATAAACATCCCTTTTTAATCAACAAACTGCTATCTGGGGAAGGAGCTGTGTGTATGCTGGTGTAACAGCAGCAAGGTTTTTATTTGTTGTAAACTATCCTGCAGAGATTAGTTTGTTACCTATGAAGATTTCAATGAAGGCAGAGAGTCTTATGTGTTGGGGTAGACAGTTCCAGAGTATGGGGGATGCACAAAAGAAATCTTGGAGACAGCTGTGTTAGGAGCAGACAAGAAAAGAGCAGAGAAAAAGGTTCTGCAAGTATTGAAGATTGTGTGAGGGGAAATATCAAGAGTTTAACCTAGAAATGTATGGAGTTGACAGGTTATGGAAAGCCCTGTATGACGTTGTTTATAGTCTGTAGTAGGTATACTGTACATGACAAGTCTCTATTGCATTTTAACAGATATATTCTAATGCATAATGATTACCACACTTTTCATGCACGTAAATGACAGGTACTGTTACTAGGGAAATTTAAATATCTGTCTTTAAAACACTAACAATTGAAATCAACATATCACAGGCAGTAATGAATGCCTATCTTTCATCCATGTAGGACACAACATTAAAGATATTTTCATGTATTGATTTGCTCATACTTTTAGTTCTTAAAGGATTAATTGGTTTCCTTTAAAATTGGCCTTTGTTTAAGTATTGATATGTTTATTTGAGTCTAAGGGAAATTTCAATATGGCAACATTGAACATGAAGCAGTGAAAGTAAACATTCAGGGCGACATGTCAGATTTTGACTTTGCTATTTGTTTTGTGTATTTTGCACTAAAAAACTGTTGTAGCCCTATTCTATATATGTCTAAACAGTCATACACACATTTGAATGCACCTAAGTAAGGCACCTAAGATATGCTAGCTAGACACCTAAAATATGCTATGCTATGAAACACACACCACATGCCAGATTTATGAACCCACATATGGCAGGTTCATACATTCGGGTGTACTATAAACTCATTGAATGAGCCTTAAAGTTTGTGTGGTGCTATCTCTTTCTGACATGTCGCCCTCTGTGTACAGATTATTGATGTTTTCAGATGCCGAATAAATAAGAAAAATGATTCCTTATTTAACTAAAGTAATAATAGACTTGCCTAATGTATTTAGCACATGTAATATAACTCTCTTAGTACTTTTTACAGGTTTTGACTTAAGCTGGATATATGATCTTACCTACAGTATATAGAATACTCTGAAAGGCTACTGAACTATTATATTTTTTGTATCGCTTATACACGATATACTATGTACACTATGATATAATGTGTAAATGTAAGGATGTCCTCCACTCCTTAGTATGATGTTTACTCACTCAATAACATACTATTAAATAGATTTCCTTGAAAATTGCTTGCTCTTCCAAGTAGCAGTGAGTTATGTTCATGCCATAAATGAAAAAGTGTAAACTGTAGCTGATCACAATGAATTAATGTTAAAAGTCCAAGCTCATAAAACCCTTGGGAGTTTGTTTAGTAACAACATTTCTGAAATGTCTTGGACAGTAGCACTGTATTTTTTACAGCTATTTGCACCTCTGAGGCCAAGTTGTTAAAACTTTGCTCCTTGAGAAAATTAAAGAAACTACCAAACAGAAATCACTACTCACTAAAACACTTTCTGTTTGGTAGTTTCTTTATATATATATATATTTATATATATATTATATATATTATATATATAATATATATAATATTATATTTATATATTTATATATATATTATATAATATATATATATATATATATATATATATATATATATATATATATATATATTATATATATATATATATATATATATATATATATATATATATATATATAAACACACACAAATATTATTACTGAAAAGTATGGTGTGCATGTGCGTTCAGTCCCCCGAGTCAATATTTTGTAGGATCAACTTTAGTTGCAATGACTATATTCTCAGTGGAATTTAGTTCTGAACTTTGACTGGGCAATTTTAACACATGCATATGCTTTGTTTTAAACCATTCCATTTTAACTTTGCTGTTTGTGTAGGGTCGTTGTCCTGCCGAACGGTGAACCTACCTTCCAGTCTCAAGTCTTTTGCAGCCTTTAACAAATTTTCCTCCACAATTGCCCTGTATCCATCCATCTTGTTTTCAACTCTGATCAGCTTCCCAGTCCCTGCTGAAGCAAACCATCCCCACAGCATGATGCTGCCATTATCATGCTTCACCATACTTCACTGCTGAGAATAAATTACAAACAGTTCAACTCTATTTACTAATTAGGTGACTTCTAAAGGTAATTGGTCACACTGGATTGTACCTATGGGTGTCAGAGAACAGGAAACTTAGCACATATACACGCCACACTTTTAAAATTTTACATTTTCAAAAAATCTGTGAAAGCAGGTATCATTTTCTTTACACTTCACAAATACTTGCTACTGTGTGTTGCTCTATCGCATAAAATATCAATAAAATCCATTAATGTTTATGGCTGGAACATTTAAAAATGAGAAAAAGTATATATACAATACCTCACAAAAGTGAGTACACCCTTCACATTTCTGTAAGTATTGTATAAAACCTTTTCATGAGACAATGCTGAAGATATGACACTTTGATGGAATGTTAAGCAGTTACTGTACAGCTTGTATAACAGTACACATTTGGTATGACCTCAAAATAACTCAAGACACAGCCTGCTGGCAACAAAAGTGAGTACATCCCTAAGTGAAAATGCCATTATTATTTTCCACCACTGCATTAAATCTTTTGTACATGGAGTTCACTAGAGGTCCACAGGTTGCAGTCACTGGAATCCTCTTCCACTCCTCCATGACAACATCACGGAGCTGGTGGATGTTAGTGACCTTGTGTTCCTCCACCTTCCATTTGAGGATGCCCTACAGTTGCTCGATATGGTGTAGGTCTGGAGACAAGATTGGCCAGTCCAGCATCTTAACCCAAATTTTCTTTAGCAAGGCAGTGGTCATATTGGAGGTGTGTTTGGGGTTGTTATCTACTCAGTATATCACAGTACATGTTGGCATTCATGGTTCCCTCAATGAAATATAGCTCAACACTGCCAGTATCACTTATACAACCCCAAACTATGACACTCCCACCACCCTGCTTGACTGTAGGCTAGACACACTTGTCTTTGTACTCCTCACCTGGGTGCCACCACATATGCTTGACACCATCTGAACCAACTAAGTTTATCTTGGTCTCATCAGATCACAGGACATGATTCCAGTAATCCAGTGCTTGTCTTCAGCTGTTTGTGGGCTTTCTTGTGCATCATCTTTAGAAGATGCTTCTTTCTGGGATGACAGCCATTCAAACCAATTTGATGCAGTGTATGGTGTATGGTCTGAGCACTTACAGGATTTAACCTCTGCAGCAATGCTGGCAGCACTCATCTTTGCATATGACGCTAAGCATGTGCACTTAACTTCTTTGGTCGACCATAGAAAGGCCTGTTCTGAGTAAAACCTGTCTTGCTGATTCGCTTTATGGTCTCGTCCACAGTGCTGCAGCTCAGTTTCAGGGTCCTGCCAATCTTCTTATAGCCTAGACCATCTTTATGTAGAGCAACAATTCTTTTTTTTCAGATCCTTGGAGAGTTCTTTGCCATGAGCTGCCATGTTGGACCTCCAGTGACCAGTATGAATGAGTGTGAGAACAATAACACCACATTTAAAACACCTGCTCCTCATTCACACCTGAGACCTTGTAGCACTAATAAGTTGCATGACACTGTGTAGAGGAAAAGGCAATTTTGGCACAATTTTTGCTTAGAGGTGTACAAACTTTTGTTGCCAGCATTTTAGACAATGATTGCTGTGTACTGAGCTATTTTTAGGGCACACCACTATGTGCCGGAAAATATGCAGGTGTTTGATGAGTTATTGAGGGACTTTAAACCAGAGCCCTCTTCAAGAGCCCCAAATCTTTGAATGTTACATTTGCATTAGTTTGAAAACACACATCTTGATTTAAGGTTCATGAATCGTAAATAGAGGTATACACAAGTCAGATTATAACAGTAAGGTCTGTAATAACTCTCTTTTAAATGCCTGATTATATGCAGCTATTATATCTAAAAGCAGTTCAGACTCAAACCTGCCAATTATAGATTTAAGCCAAGTGTAATCAATACGAATATAAGGAAATTGCAATTACAGAATATTATTATGGAACAATGTTGTTTTTATTGCTGCTTGTCAGCCTAAGAGTTATCTATAATAGTAAGGCTACAATGTTTGAGGCTGGCTTTATTGGGAAGCAGTACTAAACTGAAGTGATATTTAATATTGCATTATTTTTAGTTTAGTGACTACAATTACAATATTACATTAAGTTGTATGGCTAGTGAAATGCATACATTGATTTCTAGTCACTAAAATAACTACTGACTTTATCACTTTTTCTGAAAACTAAGGAAAAAAACATATTTTAGACATATGTTATTTTCCATTAAGGTGGAGAAATATAGACAGAAGTAAAGTTCATCATAGAGGTTGCCCTTTAATTCCCTTCGAAAAGACATTTCTCAAAGCTCTGTCTTCAGACAGAAAAGCTCTTTAGGGATTTCAGCCTCAACATTTTTATCAGGTAAATAACTATTGTCAGTTAAAGATGCTACCTTGGGTATATATGAACTTCCTAATCAATAAAAGAAAAGAAAAAGAATGAGCAATTTTATCTTGCAATAAAATTCTGAACAATGACAGAAAGTCAGTTTTTCTGAAAGTGAAAATTAGATATACTTTCCTGAACAATTTTACTATAATATTTAGTTGAAGTTTTTAGTTTGTTTTTTGCCATGATTGAGCAGAGCAGAATTAATTAAATGGGCATTCCTACTGCATGTTAAACATTTATGGCACATTGGCAGGAGACGTGCATGCATGGCTCTCTGTGTTTATTTCAATGGGCGTGCCAGGTACCGCTGAGTATTTGTGCTTGCCTACGGCGACTTATGGGGTATGCTGGAACTTGTAGTTTCATGTTCCACAGCAGATAGTAGCTGTGGAATGACAAATTCCAGCATGCCACAGCAGCACATGAGGTGAAAATGAGGTGAAATCTTCTTAACGAGGCACCGACAGCAAAACAAATGTAAAATTACACTATCCAAAACTAAAAACAAACCTTTTATGCTGGAGTTACATTTAATAAATATACCTGTTCCGACTTACATACAAATTCAACTTAAGAACAAACCTACAGTCCCTATCCTGTTTGTAATCCGGGGACTGCCTGTATATGTTTACTTACTTGACAGCTATTTAAATTTGATTGTATAGTTAAATTAAATGCCACTATAACATATTAAACAATTATCATTCTATCAATCACAATGCTGCTATATTACAAGTCTGTATTACATCCTGCTTTGGGCCATATTGCACTTCTTTGTATTTAAATTTATATAAAGGCACACAAAGGATTAGACAGAATCTTTAAAGTACAATATTTGCAGCATGTTCGAAGCAACTAAATAGAATACATGTTAAGTGTCTGAACTGTGGGAACCTTGCTTCTGAGACCCATACCTAATAAGAACATGGGTCATGTGTCCCCTGTTTGCATGGTGTGGTAGTTGGACAGGCATGTTGCTACTTCATTCAAAGCTTATAGGACCAACAAAGATAACGAAGCACTAAATGCAGCTCATTCCATTGTTCCTATAGACTTCAAATAAAGAAGCAGCTCCATTTAAATGTTTCTCACTGAAATTCTGATAACAGCTTCAATAAAATGCAGAAAAAAGCAACATACATTCAGAGAGTAAGCATTGTTTTTTAGATCTTTATTTCATTGGACATTCAAAAGTGAACAAAGGAAATAAATCAGGGCATAGAAAAATATGCTACAAAATATCATCAGTAATTTTATATGAAATAATATAGACACAGAGCAAGAAGATATTAATAGAATATACTCTGTATCAGAATACATTTTTTCTACTGCATACATGCTGTCATATATTATGATAAACATATGAGATTGTAGATTATCCTCTTTAAGTGGACCTCCTCATTCGGATATACTGATTTATTACTACTGATGTAGTCTGAGGTCCCCTGTGTATATTTATAATTCTCAAGCAGTCAGGCAGACGGCATTGACAGTCATTATGTTGATAAAATATGAGAGTACTTAGTTGCTCTAGTATAAAGCTCATCCTTTTATTTACTCAACTTAAAGTCTCCAGTGCTAATTAAGAAGATATACCACCAATTTTGGCTTCTTGAGAAGAGCCAAACATGTCTTCCAAGGCCCAAGTTTACATAGTGATCAGCAGACTTCTTCATCCTCTTCATTGATCAGTGGCTACAAGTGATTGGACCTTAACACTTAAAATATGCACTATTTAAATGTCATACAGTTTAGTGGTGGAAAGAAACAAAGAGATTTATTCCTTAATGTCAGGTATTTAATAAAATATTACACAAGTCTCAAAAAAATATTTTTCTTAAGTCAGGGAACAGTCTACAACCGGGAAGTGACATTTGAGGTAACTTTTGTTCCTCCAAAAGTACACTGTACATCCCTCATGTGGTGTACAATGTACAAAAAAGTATACCAGACATTTATTAATTATTGATAGTACACCTGATGGGGGCAGATAAGACCTTACAATAGGAACAAATGCTACACAGCATCTCCACCTCCGTACAGTGCAAAAATGATATATTGTAGAGTGTCTAAGTAGCCATATCTAATTAGTGCCCTCTCTAGCTGTAAAAGATGGTGTGGACTGTGAGACCACATAGGCCATGAGCACTTAATGTTCCCGTTTACAGATGTTACAAAACAAAACACACCAGGATATCATGGCATTAATTTTTATGTTAACTTTTTCATTGCTTTTTAATGGCTATTATTATGATCTAAGAACCGATAAAATAAAAAGCTGTGTTTTCACGGTCAAATCAAACTCTGCTATCCTTACATTATATTACTTCTTTTATAATTAGTGAAGTGCGTCGATATTCATCTAATATTCATGAGCTAATTTAAAAACAGTTTACAGCAGAGAAGTTAAAGATAAAAGTTTTAAATTTACTCATTAAGTTGCATAGAAAAACACTGAAATATTTCACGTGAATATATAGCTGAAGCTAAAACATTTTCTCCCCATATTCTATTGAAAGAATGAATAATTCACTAAGAATGAACATAATTAATGTAAATGAAAAGACTCAGTAAACCCAGATTATGTATTATACACAACAGCTTTTATTTTCCAACATCAGACACAATGGTAAAATATTCAATATACACAATACAAAGGTGCAAATTACTTACTAATAACACCTTACTTGTGTAATTTCAGGGGCAGACAACACTGTCTGGACACACTAAAAGAGGAGAACACATTGGGCTTGTAAAATGAAAAACAATACTTGTAACTCTTATCATGTCTATGTAGTTTCTGTAATGAAATAATGAAATGTTTAATTACTGCCTCATTTCAAGAAAAATATAAAAAAGCAATATTATATTTATAATTGTTCAGTCAAACTGTGAAATGTCATATGACTTCTATTTAGAAAGAGCCTTTCACAAATATTCAAAAACTTCATCATGCTATCATGGTTGATTTTCAAACAATGGTTTCAGAAAAAATTAACATTAACATTTATCTAAAGTCTCAAACATCTTATCAGTCAGATTACAGACATAATTACTGATGGTTGAGAAAACAGGTTCTGCATGAAAACTATATGATCTGAATGTGTTTACAAGGATGTCAAGGTTCAAAGGTACATGTAGACTAAAAGTGCTTAGGGAAGATATGAATTGCGCGGCATCAGTGCGTGCCAGCCAGTTGTCCGTCCAAGTCCTCTACTATCCCAGCTGGGAATAAAAGAGTAAGGTACTCATCTTGTTGATGCTTTCATGTTACATTCTGTTGAATGTTATATTTCATGAAGATACGTGTGTTACGTTATGTATCGTGAAGATTAATAAAAAGTTTACTAAGTCAGAGGACGTTTAATTTGATTCCACCAATATTATTGATGTTACTACAAGGATTTAAGGGGATGAGGAAACCCTTACTTGGGATCCATTACATGTTAAGTATCTTATGTTACAAAGTAGTGGTGATCAAGTTTAAAGCAATGAGCAATGTTCACACGGCTTATTTGGGCGCGGATTGGAGCCGTACTGTGCGCTGTATTTGCGCTGCAATACGGCTCCAATCCGTCCCAGTAACTATGGTAATCCACAATTTCGAATCCGCCGAGCGGGGAGAAAGTGACATGTGAATTATTTACGGCGCATACGCCTCGCCCTGCTGCACGGCTGCCGGCGTAATTGCGGGGCGAAATCCGTCCCCGCAATTACGCCGGCAATAAGCCGTGTAAAACAGGTAGAGATGGGCGAATTGATTCTAACGAAGTGGAATTCGTTTAGAATTTCAGGAAAACTTCGGTTCTGAACGAAATCGAAGTTTGGGGGACTTCGGGTGAACGAAGTGTGCTTTGATGATAAAAATGGCTTTACATGGGGCAAAGCACTCTGGGAGGAAGAAGGGCATAGCCTGCATGACCTGTGCAGAGATGAAGCCAATCAGAGACCGGTGGAATTCTGTGACTCACCCACTATATAAGTCTGGGCGCAAACGCTGGGAGCTCACACTCCTCTCACTGAAACTGACAAAGGGAATGTGCTGCCGCAGCTGCTGATTTTTATAAAAGCGATTTTGTGGGTGTCCTCAGCTTGTCTCAGAGACTGCTTCTCTTAACGTTCTATTTCTGTTTTTGTGGGGTATTGGATCTGAAGTCCATGTGTGTTCCAGTGCAGGCATATACATTTTAATGCTATCTGCTCACAGCACATTGAATATCCAAGGGGATCTAACCCTGTTCCTGTTGTATTCATTTAAAGAACAGCTTTTTTTACAATACAAATACCACTTCATTTTTGGCTGCTCAATTCTTTTGCGCAATTTACATCCAGGGGTTAATTAAGCGTTGTTCTGCTGTTGTGGTGACTAAAAGAAACCGTCTTTTTCACCGCCAAAAAAACATTTTTCCTGTAGCATAATTCACAAGCGAAGGTTAATTACAAATTTTTCTCTTTTGTGTAGCGTAAAAAACACGCCATTGTAACACGCTACAAAGCTCGTAGTTTGTGATTGCTCAATTGTTTGTCGCAATTTACATCCAGGGGTTAATTAAGCATTGTTTTTCTGCTGTGGTGACTAAAATAAACCGTCTTTCACCGCCCCAAATTTTTTTTTTTCCTGTAGCCAAATTCACAAGCGAAGGTTAATAACAATTTTTACTCTTTTTGTGTAGCGTATAAAACACGTCATTGTAACAAGCTACAAAGCTCGTAGTTTGTGATTGCCTCAATTATTTGGTGCATTTACTTTCCAGGGGTAATTAAGCGTTGTTATTCCCTGCTGTGGTGACTAAATAAACCGTCTTTTTCACCGCCAAAAATACATTTTTCCTGTAGCATAATTCACAAGGCGAAGGTTAATTACAATTTTTTCTCTTGTTGTGTAGCATAAAAAAACACGCTTTTGTAACACGCTACAACTAGTAGTTTTGTGGTTGCTCAATTGTTTGGCGCAATTTACATTCAGGGGTTAATTAAGCGTTGTTTTTCTGCTGTGGTGACTAAAATAAACCGTCTTTTTCACCGCCAAAAAATAAATTTTTCCTGTAGCCTAATTCACAAGCGAAGGTTAATTACAATTTTTTTTCTTGTTGTGTAGCGTAAAAAACACGCCATTGTAACACGCTACAAAGCTAGTAGTTTGTGGTTGCTCAATTGTTTGGCGTAATTTATATCCAGGGGTTAATTAAGCGTTGTTTTTATGCTGTGGTGACTAAAATAACCGTCTTTCACTGCCAAAAAATAGATTTTTCCTGTAGCCAAATTTTCACAAGCGATAGGTTTTAATTAAAATTTTTTCTCTTTTTTTGTTAGAGTAAAAAACACACAATTGTAACACGCTACAAAGCTACTAGTTTGTGGTGGCCCAATTGTTTGGAGAAATTTACATCCAGGGGTTAATTAAGCTTTGTTCTGCAGTTGTACTCAGTAAAAGAAACTTTATTTTTTCACTGCCACAGAAGAAATTCTGTAGCATAAATCATATCCGAAGGTTAATTAAGCCTGTTTGTGCTTTATATTCAGTAAAATACACAGAGTTTTTAAACGGCACATACATGTCAATTTTTCCTGCCCATTTGTTGAGCTCAATTTATATCCAAGGTTTAACCAATCTTCTTAGGGTTCATTTGGTGTCAAATACAGGGTGTGATTTTTCATATACAGATATCTTCATCAAACAGTTGTCTGTACATTTTAGAACAAACAGTATGTCAGACAGAGAGGTGCATGCTCTTCACTTGCGAGGGGCAGAGGCACAAACATTCCGGGCCCAGGTCGCAGCACAGCAAGGGGACGTCGCAGCAGGGGTCACTCGGTGAGGCCACAATTGCTGCTGTCATCTAGCGGTTGAGATGTTGAGAGTGGCATGGGAGGTCATGTTGTGAGGAGTCAGCCTCTGCATACCAAGACCGGTGATGAGGACAGCAGTGACGATGAAACACAAATAGATGATGATGTAGCCGACCGCACTTGGAGCGCGGGTGAGGCAAGGGGCTTCATCATCGTGAGGAGAAGAGGCTCAGCTTGCGCGTCAGGCAGCGGGCAGCCCCCCAGCAAGTGGTTTGTGGCCGTGAGTCAGCAGGGTAGCAGCAGGTGGGGTCGGGCCAAGCGCGACGGGGTAAAAAATTAAAAACCGCTTCGCAGGTCCAAGAAAGTAGCGCACAGGGGCTCGCGAGCAGCCCCGGGTAGTATTTCACTCAGTGCGGAGCGTTTGGCGGTAAAATCCGATACTCGGCGGTGTGGCATTCTTTGCTAAGACACCGGAGGAGCCAAATATGGGTATATGTAGAATCTGTGGGCAGAAATAAAAGCGTGGCCAGGGAGCTAACGTTGCACCACGGCCCTGGGGTCAACACATGCAGCGTCACAATCCGGTGGCCTGGGAGAAACGGGGCTCAGATGTGGTGGTCCATCCTGTTTCCCGCAGCAACAGCAGAAAGCAGCCCCCAGTGGCACGCATGCCATTGCAGCCAGTCAAGGCTCCACCACCTCTGCAGAATGGAGCTGTTTCTCTTTGACATCATCTCCCGGGCCAATGCTCCTGCTCCTCGCTACTCATGGTGCCAGCAGTCGTTCAGCGAGGCGATTTCAAAGAGACAACATATGCGTCCAACCATCCTAAGGTGCAGCAGCTGACCGTGCTCCTGTCCAAGTTGTTTTGGGACTGCAGTCCTCCCTTTTTAAATGGTGGACTCTTCAGAGAACTAATGGCTTGTGCCGAGCCGAGATGGAGAGTTCCAAGCCATAATTTTTTTTCCAAAAAGGCAGCACCAGCACTTCATAAGTATGTAGAACAGAAGGTGGGCCAGTTCTTGAGCTTATCGGTTTGTTCCAAGGTGCACGGCAGCGCGGACGTCTGGAGCTGTAACTATGGTCAGGGCCAGTATATGTCCTTTACGGCCCACTGGGTGAATGTTGCTTTCCTGCCCAGGCACACCAACAACTTGGACAGGGGACGCCGCTTTCTCCTCCACGTTGTCAAACTGCGGCTCCTGCCCAATGTCCGCCTCCTCCTCCTCCACCACCACCATCTCAGCCTCCACAAGTACTGCTCCATCATACCACATGTGTAGAGCACAGCGGTGTCATGCAGTTTTACCCCTGGCTTGCCTCGGCGAACGAACTCACACAGGGGAGGAACTGCTCCGTGTCATGCAGCAAGAAATCGATGTGTGGCCTTCTCCGCGCCAACTGCAATTCGGAACCATGGTGACGGACAATGGGAGTAACATGGTGTCCGCGCTGCACTGAGGAGGGATGGGCCATGCGCCCTGCATGGCGCACATGTTCAATATGGTTGTGAAAAGGTTCCTGACGCCTTCCACCGATCTTCAGAAGATTCTGAAAATGGCCCCGAAAACCTGTGCATGCACTTCATCCATTCCTTCAAAGCCAGAACACCCTCCCTTCGAGTTGCAGCGGCAGAACGGCCTCCCCCAACACACTCTGATATGCGATGTTTCCACCCGTTGGAATTCCAGCCTGCACATGTTGGGCCGACGTATTAACATAGAAAGGCCATTAACGATTTTTTTTATGACCAGCGGACAGGAGTACTCCCCTGTGTAACTTTGATGTCACCATCAGCCAGTGGGAGGGTCCCGCGTGACACCTGCCGTTTGTTGATGCCATTCGAGGGGGCCATGTTATTTGTCAGTCGCCGACTATGGGATGAATAACGTAATTCCACCCGCTTCATGTCCTGGAACAGATGCTGAAAAATCTGTCTGGCAGGGAAGTGAAACGTGGCGACTACCCTCTCGCGGCCACATGAGTCCGGTGGGGACTGAAATGGAGGAGGAGGAGGACATTGGGGCAAAGCATTGTCTGGTGAAATGAGTGGATTTTCTACCCAGGTGACAAGAGAGGAGGAGCAGGGGCAGATGGAGGAGGTAGATGGAGATGAGAAGACGAGGCAGATACCCACAAGCACCTGGCAGTATACAGTGGAGATGGACGCAGGAGCCCCTCGGAGTCACTTGTGCAGATGGCCCGCAGCATGCTGATTTGCCTGGCAGTGACAGCCGAATAGTCAGCATCCGGCAGAGGGATGACTTCTGGCTCTCCCACCCTATTGACCCTCGCAACCGGTCCAAAATGGAGCCTTTTTCCCAGCTATTTGAGGGAGGACAAACTCAAAAACTATAGGGAAATCCTCCTTAGTCAGTTGGCTGCTGCCTATGTGTGGCATCGTCCCTCCTCTGACAGGTCTGACCGGGGGGTTCTTCATCGCTCAGTACTACTGCCGGGGCTGCTGGGGAAGATGGGGGGGTAGGAGCAGTACCACTCCATCAGCAGCAACCTAAGTCTGGAGTCCACTGATAAGCACTTCTTTCACCCGCCCCAGTGTGAGGGCAGTCGCCAGCAGCAGCAGGACCTGGAGCAGACCCTGAACCAACAGTGGTGGCCTACTTGGACAGCACCTGCCACCCCATTAGAAGATCCGCTGGGCTACTGGGCAGCCAAACTGATGTGTGGCCGCAACTTGCCGAGTTTGCAGTGGGAGAAGCTGTCCTGCCCGCCCAGTAGTGTGGCATCAGAGCGGGTGTTCAGTGCGGCGGGGGCCATCGTTACCCCAAGGAGAACCTGCTTTCCAGGGAAATTGTGGACGACTGACTTTTGTCAGATTAATAGGCGTGGATCGCCAGGAATTTCCACAACCAATCTTAGGGAGTCTATTTTTTTAGCCATGAGCCTCAACCCAAACTTGGTGGAAATGAGTCTGGGTCAAATACCTGCCTCAGCCACTATTCTGATGCCCCCACCCGCTGGGTCTACACATCTGCTGCAGTGCTCCATAGCCACAAAACCCTCTTTACAGGGAAATGGTATTCAACCACCTCCAATCTGTCATTGGCACTGTCTGACCTCATGCTGCTGCTGTGGTGCTGCTGTGACCTCCACACTGTGTCATGTGCATCTTGACATCAGCTGTTGCCCTGCCGCGTTAACCTCCAAATTCTGTCATTGTGCCACTTGTGGCCTATCCAGTTTTTGCACTCCAAATGTTTATTGTGGCACTGTCTGCACTCATGCTGCTGCCAACGTCACCTCCAACCTGTCATTGTCCCCTCTGTGGCCTACTCTGTTTTTGCAAACCCCCAGAATGTCCCTTGTGGCCCACTGTCTGACCTCATGCTTCCCGCTATGGCTGCTGCCGTGACCTAGACACTGTGTCATTTTTCCACTCTGTGTCCTATTCCTGTTTTTGTCACCTAGAATGTTAATTGTGCCATGTTGACCTCATGCTGCTGCGCCGTCACTCCCTCTTGTCATTTGGCCATCTGTGGCCTACTCCTGTTTTTGCACCTCCAGAATGTCATTGTGCCACTGTCTGATCTCATGCTGCTGTGCTGTTGATGCCGTCAACTCCACACTGTGTCATTGTGCCACTCTCTGGCCTATTCCTGTTTTTGCCACCTCCAGAATGTCATTTTGCCACTGTCTGACCTCATGCTGCTGTGGCTGCCGCCGTCACCTCCACACTCTGTCACTAATGTTGCCACCTTTAGCTCTCAGCTTGTTTTTTTCCAGCTTTCGTGGCATGAATTTATCAGGCAACATTCCTTTCAGTTTTTTTGGTCAGTTTTGCCCTCTTAAGTGCCCAGGAATTTTATAGTGAAGCGATTCTAAGAGTGGCGGCATCATGTCGTGTCATACTAAAACACAAAATTGTACGAAGACCAAACCCAAACTCCCTCTGCATATTTAAGGGATGGGACCCAATGTTCTACAGCAGCCTGGAAATAGCTGTTTTTTAACGTGATTCGTCCCGAAGTAATTCGGAACAAAGTTATTTTTTGTCGGGAAATTCGGCGAAGTGAGCGAACCGAATTTTGAGAAATTCGCCCATCTCTAAAACCAGGCCTACAGATATGAATTGGTCATAAATAAAACAGACATCATCCCCTTACAGATGACGCCAAATATTACAACTTTAAGTGGATCTGAACCTTCAGGTAAGTTGTCAAGAGTATATATACATGAGAAGCAATAGTATTTCAGGCCATTATACAACTTGTATATGGAATTTTAAAATCAGTCTTCCCCTCTGTATGGTAAATCTCTAATTTTAGTACAAGTGCAAAAAGACTAGCTGCTTTTCTTTGTCTCCCATTCACTCGAAATGCACACATACATATACACACATGGATGCTGCTACCCTAAATCTTTACAGCAGGACAGTATAGTGGCTCAACAGTTAGCCATGTTGTCTTACAGTGCTTGGGTCCTGGGTTAAAATTCAATAAAGGGCAGCATTTGCATGGAGTTTGTATGTTCTTCCAATGTTTCTATAGTTTTCCATCCACACCTCATACGTTTCCGTCCACATTACAAAAATATACTGGTAGGAAATTTGGTATGAAAATTGTGAGCCCAGATGGGGACAGGGAGCAATGTGAATGATATCTGTACAATACTGCAGATGTGTAAGTACATATAGATGAATAAATGAAATAAAAGATAGCAAAGATGATATAATACAGTGGTACTGAAAAATGTGAGGTGTATATTATATATTGCTATATATTGTAATGTGGTGAGATATAACACTAACTTGATGCAGTTGTGTTTCTGTCTGCCCCTGTTTCTCTTTAACCATATTTCCTTCATACCCTTATTCACACTTTCTTCACCACAGACTTCTATAGACAACTTTGTAACTTGTTCGCCCAGCTGACAGCCTATCTTGTTAAAACAAGATGAATTTCAGCAGGTTTTTCAGTGTGCATTAAAATTTTGAAAGCAACGGGGAGAAGGTAAAAATACTGATAATTGAAGGAAGCATCATTTTTACGCTGATAAGATATATTGCATTCATTCATGTTGATTTATGCAATGAAAAATAACTGCACTATTGCATTTCAAAAATTGTTTTATGCATTGTCTAAACTTTATAAATATCATAATAAATCAAGGCTATATTCACATCATGTTAAGAGCCTTCCATTGGATGTAAACGTAAGATGAAAACGTAAGTACATAAGTATATAAGCTATAAAGTATTCCTCTGTATAGGCATGCAATGTTACAAGCCCCTAATAAACAGCAATTGTAAATTACGCAATTTAATCCTATAAAAACAGGTATACCAATGTACTTTGGGCTGATGGCCTTAAAAATATCAACTTTTCATCTCAGGTGGGTAGTGTTACATGAAAATGTTTGGCTTATACATTGGGAAATGTAACTAGCATTTACATATTTAATATAACATGCTGTTAACAGAAATATATTCTAGAGGTAATTATAGCTATAATGATCCTAAAATAAGGTTTCTATTTTTTGCTAGTTTTCACAAACAATTTGTTAAAGTACATTTTTATAAATGTGGATTTTAGAGGTTTTTTTTGGCAGAAGGTGTTGTAACATTGATTGATATAGTTTTGGAGGACATAAGGCTTATTGATTGTTATTTCTTTGAGGGAGGAAGATTGTAACAATGGTGGGTGTGGACCTATTTGTACGACTTCGGGTTACTTGGGGGGACATAACTATGTTGACGATGCTTTGGTATCGAGATGATCGTAGTCGATAGCCCGGCCCCGCTATCGAAAGGGTTTTTTTCGATAGGGGTCGATTTGACGTGCCCATTAAGTCGGGGAAATCAACAACCCCTTCATTATTACCCCCAAACAAGGCGGAAAGCTAAAATTTAACACCACAACAGTAAAAGGGATACATCTACTCTTGGGCAACACACTTGGTTTAAAAGTCACAGAAAAAAAGTCACAGACCTTTAATACCCCTTCTTGACCACATGACCTTAAACCGCATCACCCAAAAATTTAAAAAAAAGTGCCAAAAGGGCAGTATGATTTGAACCATATCTTACTTGAACTGGAATTGAATTCCCTGCCGGGGCCCAAGCATGCCCCCCAAACCCTCATGACCCCCACATTTAAAAAGTGCCAAAAAAGGGTCTTTAAACCACCATTTTAGTTGAACGGACATTGACTTACTGTCCTGGGCCCAGCATGACCCAGGGCCGGGAGTTACAGTGGGTGCGGTGAGACCCCGGCGGGGTTCCGTCTTTATTAAAAAAAGGGTTTAAAAATGCCCTGAGACGCAGCAACGAAACTGTCGTGCTGAAGCAGAGTGCCGGAAGGGGAAGGTAGAACCCCAGTCTTCCTCTACCATCAATACCTGGGTGCGCTTGTCCCCTGTATGATGTGGCCAATTGAGCTTCATTTGGGAAATACTGGGGGTTAAGCTCCTGTTACACCCGGGTCCCCCTTTAAATTTTGGCATTCTTTTTCTCATTTTTACTCAACATGCTGGGGAAATGGTCTCTTACTTTTTTTCTTGTCCGTGCCCATACTCCATGTCCTCTAAAAACCCTAATCTGGTCAAGTTTTCCTGTACCCCCCTTGTCATTCAGAGGAATTTTTTTTAACAGCTTTTTTGTACATGAAATTTTTTTAGTATTTAATTCAGAAAACACTTTTTTAAAATAGGATGGAATCCCACCATTCTTTGTTTTCTTTTTTTCTTGTATTAAATGGGTTTTCAATACAGGGATTGATAGCTATGTTAAAGACTTGCAAAAAAATCATTTGCAATATTGTCCATTAACAGTTCCTACCCCTTCCCGTTTCTGACAACCATCACCCTTTAGCCACTCTTTTATAATTTTGAAGAAAAATGTCTTTAGAAAAACATTTTTTAGAATAGGACCTGTGTAAGCGCATGTCACAGCAAAATTTCCCCAAAAATTCAAAGCGACCTTGAGCCACTTTGGACAATTGTGAAAACAAATGTCTGTTAAAACAACATTTTTTAGAAAAGGGCCCTAGTATAGTGCATGTCACAGCAAAATGCCCCCAAAAATTCAAAACATGACCCTGACCACTTTGGACAATTTGAAAACAAATGACTGTTAAAACAAAATTTTTTAGAAAAAGGCCCCGTATATAGCTGCATGTACAGCAAAATGCCCCCAAAAAATTTAAGCTGACCCTTTACCACTTTGACAAATTTTGAAGAACAAATGTCGTTAGAAACAACATTTTTTTTAGAATAGGGGCCGTTTATATCTGCATGTCACAGCAAAATGCCCCCCAAAAATTAAAGCAGACCCTTGGCCACTTTGGACAAATTTTGAAAAACAAATTCCTGTTAGAAACAAAAATTTTTTAAATAGGACCTCTAGAAGCGCAGTCACAGCAAAATGCTCCCAAAAATTTAAAGCTACCCTTGAGCCACTTTGGGCCAAATTTTTGAAGAACAAATGTCTGGGAAAAAACAAATTTTTTTTGGGGACCTTAGTATACTGCTGTCACACAAAATGCCCCCAAAAATTCAAAGCATACCTTGAAACCCCTTTTTGGGCAATTGTGAAAAACAAATTTTCTGTTTTAAAAAAACTTTTTTAGAAAGGACCCCCTTTTTTTTGCTGTCACAGCAAAATCCCCCCAAAAAATTTAAAACATGACCCTTGAGAAACTTTTGGACAATTGGAAAAAACAAAAGTCTGTTAGAAACAAATTTTTTAGAAGGACCGTGTAAACTGAATGTCACAGCAAAAAGCCCCCAAAAATTCAAAGCATGACCCTTGAGCCCCTTTGGACAATTGTGAAAACAAATGTCTCTAGAAAAAAATTTTTTTTAGAAAAGGACCTCTAGAAGCTGCTGTCAAGCAAAATGCCCCCAAAAAATTTAAAGCATGCCCCCTTTAGCCATTTTTACAAAATTTGAAGATCAAATGTCTGTTGGAAAAACATTTTTTTTGAATAGGACCCGTAGTATGCTGCATGTCACAGCAAAATCCCCAAAAAATTTAAAGCATGACCCCTGACCCCTTTTTCAAAAGTGAAGAACAAATGTCTATTAGAAACAACTTTTTTCGAATAGGACCGATATTTGCTGCATTTCAAAAGCAAAAATGCCCCCCAAAAAATTTAAAGCAGCCCTTTAGCATTTGTCAATTGGAAGAACAAATGTCGTTAAAACAACATTTTTTTAAATAGGACCTGATTTTAGTAGTCACAGCAAAATGCCCCAAAAAAACAAAAAAAAGACCCTTGAGCCACTTTTTACAATTGGAAACAAATTTATTAGAAACAAAATTTTTTTTTCAAAACCTTAGTATTGCTGCTTTCAAAACACATGACCCAAAAAATTATAAAAATACTTCCAGCCCCTTTAAAATTGTGAGGGGGAAATGCCATTAGAAGCCACATTTCTGTTTCCAAAAGGCCATGTTTTTTGCGTATCTCACGCTACATGACCCCAAAAATTTTTTAAAAATGACTTCTCAGCCACTATTTAAAATTTTGGGGGGAGAAATGCCCCTTAGAAGCCACATTTTGTTTCCCAAAAGGCCTAATTTAGCTGTACTCACACAACATGACCTCAAAAATATTTACAATGCAAAAAATTCTTAAAAAAAAAGTGGTAAAGGAATACGGTGTTGTCATAAACCTTGCTGTCTTTTTCGTCTCCTCACAAACAAAACCCCAAAAATGAACTGTTGGGGGAAAAAGAATAAAAAAAAAAGTAAGAAATGCATTTTAAAAAAAAGTTTTCAAAAGGGCCCTTTCTGTTTGAAAAGGAATGTAATAACCGCAACTAATCGGGGGCCTCGGCAATTTGGGGGCCCCAAAATCATCAGAGATCCATGCCTGATTCATCTTGTGAAAGTCAACGATCCCCTTACTGTGGGAAAACCGGGTGGTTTGTCGTAATGACCCCTGCTGTGCTGAAGGGCCGCTCAGAAAATTACGCTGGCTGCTGGGCAGGACAACACCTCTATGGCGTGATGGCCCGCTCGGGGGCCCTTCGTCCATTTTGGAACCCCGAAGTCTAGGGCCGGAACACATGCAAAACATCGGTTTGAGACCAGATAGTCGTGCACCATGATCTTAAGCTGATCTCTGTGGTTGGTGTGGCCCTGCATTGCATGCGTTGGTGAGGGGAAACAAAGATTGCCAGGGTCACCCTTAGGGTTCTCCACCTTGCCTCGCGCCGCTAGCCAACTTGGCCTCTACGCGTCACGTCGCTGTGTTGTTTTCCCCCGTGACATTTGGGGAACGTGAGCGACGCAACAGATTCTCCATTGATCATCACAAGGGCTCCTTTCCCGCATTTTTACCTTATTTGGTGGGTGGAAGGAAAGTGCTGATTTTTGTTTTGTACCGGGGATGCGGGGAGGGGGGCCCACCCAGTAACTTTTTTTATTTTTTTTTTTTGTTTTTTTGGGGCCTTAATGCCATTTTTAATTTGGAGGAAATGGAGCTTTCCAAAGCACTCTTTTGGGAGAAGGGGAGCCTTGATTTCCCAACCCTTTGGGGTGAGGGGCATAGCAAACTAAATTTCCTCATCTTCCTCCTCCCCCTAAAATTCGCGCCAACCTTTTTCCCAAGGGCGGGGGACGTCGGAAACATTGGGTCTGGGAAAAAATCTCCTCCCCCCTCCTCCTCCCCCTCCTCCTCCTCTTCCCCCGCCCCCGGGCCCACGCTTCAACCCAGCCCTGACTTCCCTTTAAAAGATGCACCCTGAAGCGGATGCGCCCCCCTTGCCTAGTTTCGGGGACCCCAAACCCCACTGCCAAAATGAAGCCCCATAAAAATTGTAAAAAACACGGCCGGGGTGCCCTCTCCCGGCCCGTGATGCCACCAGGGGGCCCTTTGGGGGGAAAGGGACCCCTTTGCACCATCCCTGGGGTTTTGATGAGCGTGCCCGACCCTGGAGCCACCGTCACCCCCAGAACATCCCCCCAAGCTCACCCAGTGAGCGGCCACAAAATTTAAAAGGGGGCCTTGGCCGTGTTTACAAAAAGCCCATGTGTTGGTGGTGAATGGATTTTTTCCGGCCCAAAAGGATGCAGGCAACCCCCCTTAAAAATTATAGTGAAAACGGGTTTGGGGCCCGGGGCAGGGATGGCTTTTCTGGCAAAGAAATGCCTGCTGGGCCCTCTGGAAATTTGGGAAAGGCGAGGGCCAGATGTGGGGGAAAACCCCATCTGTGTCCCCCCAGAAAAAAAGGGCCCACTTTTTAAAGGGCCCAAAAGCCGGGGAAATGCCGCCCTTCAGGCTTTTGGTTTTGGGGATGGTTTTTTTTAAAATTTTTTCTTCTGTTTCCCAAAAACCTTTGGAAAAAAGAAGGGGGTGCAGCGGGCCCGGCCGGGGGGGTTCGGCGTGCAGGTGTAAAACCTGGGGGAAGGGAAAAGGGGTTTGGGTTGGGTAGGGAGGGTGCTGGGAATTTGGGCGACGGTGGAGGCTGAAGCGGAGGTTTTGTTCCCTGATAAATGACTTTTAGAGACAGGGCAGCTGGGGAAACCCTTTGGGGGTGGCGGAGGAGGGGGGCGGAGCCAAGGTTTACCAGGGGTTTGGAAGCCCGGCGTCGGGTCTGGTTTTTTTTTGGCCCAAAAGTGTTTCCCTCCTTCCCATGTTCGCTGAATGTACTAGACATGTTGGTGGGCTAACATTAAAGGTTTTTTCCCTTTAAATTATGCGTTTCCCGGCAAAGGGGGCCCATATGAAAATCCCCGGGGTAAAAATCAGGGGCTTGTCAAAAAAGGGGCCCCGGGGCTTAAAGGGGCCCCGGCCCCTTTTTTGGGGAACGGGCGATAAGCGAGGGGGGGTTTTTTCGCTGCCCGTGGCTGGGGGAAATAAATAAACCGGAAACCCCCCTTTCCCCCCCTTTTTGTGGGGGGGACCCTTATTGGGACACTACCCCATCGTCTTCCCCCTTGCCCCAAAATGATAAAGCGTTTCGCAACAAATTCTGGGAAAAAAGGACCAGGATGGTTCCGCAATGTGGGTCATCATACCCATCATCAACCCAGGGGGACTTGGCGCCCGATTTTTTCTGCATCCAAAAGGCTGCGGGCTACAAGAAAGGGGCACTGCAAGGCGTTTCTGACCGCCCGGGATTTTTGCCGTTTGCCCGTTTCCCTTACCTCCTTGAGGGACAGTAAGGGCCCCCAGAGCAGACTAAAAACATCCTCTTGATCTTTTAAAAAATGCCCTTCAGACCCCAACCCCCATTTTGTCATCAAAGAGGTCTTTAAAAATGGATTATCCACAGTGGGGGGGTACACGATTGAATTTTGGCTGCTTCATGTGGAAGGATCTGTTGTGCTGAGAACATTTGTGGCCGTGTGCGAGTCGAGGGGGTAAAAATGCTAATGCAGGTTTCATTAACCACTGAAGGGCAGATTGGCACGATGTTCGTTACTTTAAAATTCACAGGGCCCTGACCCAGCGAGACAGCCTGAAAGGTCCTGCAATGACATCCCTGGCATGCTGTTTGCCAGCACTGGAAGGGGGCACCTTCTCTCGTACCTCTACCTCCATGGCTACCCCCCTCTTTGCTCGCTTACCACCTGCATTTTCGCTCCAGTTCAGAAAAAAAAATTTTGAAAGGAGGGAAATATTTTTTGGAAAGTCTCTTATTAAAAGACGGCAAATCAAGCTTTTCTCAAATCCTCTAACAAAAAAAAATTGCTGTTCAAATTTAACTGCAAGGTGCTTCAAAAAATTTTGGGACTGGCAAAAGTCCAAAAAAACACGTATCTGTTTGTTTTGGTATAAAAAACGGTATTTTTTGCACCTTTCAATTCACCTTGGGGTGAATAAAATTGCTGTTTTAAGATTTACGTAGATGCTCGTCAATGAAAAATGCGGGGTTGCAAAATCAAAAAACACTAACTGTTATGTTTGGTATAAATAAACGTATTTTTTGCCCCTTTAAATTTCACCTTGGTGAATATAGAATTTTGTTTTAAGATTTACGTAAAAGCTGCGTCAAGAAAAATGCGGGTGGCAAAAGTCAAAAAAAACGTAACTGTTAAATTTTTATTAAAAAACGGTTTTTTTTTGCCCCTTTCAATTCCCCGTGGTAATATAGAATTGCTGTTTTAAGATTTACGTAGATGCTCCCTCAATGAAAAATGCGGGGGGCAAAAGTCAAAAAAAGTAACGTATGTTTTGTTTTAAAAAAAAACGGTATTTTTTGCACCTTTAAATTTTCCCCCTGTGTGAATATAGAATTGCTGTTTTAAGATTTACTAGATGCTCCATTGAAAAAATGCTTTTGCGAAAAATCAAAAAACACGAAAACGTTTTTTTTTTGAAATAAAAAAATTTTTTGCCCCTTTTCAATTCACCTTGGTAAATGAATTGCTGTTTTAAAGATTTACGTAGATCTGCTCAATGAAAAATGCGGGTGCGCAAAAGTCAAAAAACACTAATTTTTTTTTGGAATAATAAACGAAATTTTTTTGCCCCTTTCAATTCCCTGGGGTGAATAAGAATTGTGTTTAAGATTTAAAAGTCGGGTCAATAAACAGGCGGGTCCCAAAAAGCAAAAAAACACGAAACTGTTGTTTGATAAAAAAAACGGTTTTTTTGCACCTTTCAATTCACCTTTGTGAATAAGAATTGCTTTTTTTAAGATTTAGTAATGCGCGCAAGAAAAAATGCGGGGGGCAAAAGTAAAAAAAACAGAAAACTGTTATTTTTTTGATATAATAAACGGTATTTTTGCACCTTTAAATTCACCTGTGGTGAATATAGAATTGCGTTTTAAATTTACGTAGATGCTGCGTAAATTGAACAATGTGGGTGCGCAAAATTTAAAAAACCCAGGGTAACTTTGATGTTTTCGACGATACACGGTATTTTTTGGGCAACAAACAACCTTTTCGGACTACAAGTTTGCTGGATTGTAATTTAACTGAAAGGTGGATTTTATAAAACAGCCCACGGGTTTAAGGGGGAAAAAATTGAAAATGAAACCCCTATCTAAAAGGGAAATATTGATAATAAAAAGTGGAATTTTGCAGCAAAACAAAGAGCCTGAAAGTTACAAAAGGAATTTTATTTGTATCCAATATAAGGGTCGGGGCTCCCCCAATATCCGGGAAAATTTATTTAAATACAAACTGTTTATAAAGGAAAACCCCAACCAAAAATGTCCACACAAAAGTCTTGGTGGGGCTTTATCCAGTGTTCTTTATAGTTTGAGCTTGCCCTGTTTTCGCGCGTGACCCCCCCCCCCCCCCAACTTCCCCACCGCTGTGAATTTACAAAGGGTAAAATGCTGCTTTAAAAAATTCCCCAAGTAATTTAAAAAATTTTCCCAAATTCTTAATTTTAAACTAAATTGGAAGGGACAAAGCAAAATTATTAGAGGTTTCTCTGTGCAGAAATGACAAATTTTTCGCTGAGCTGTTTGGCCACAGGCAAAAGCGCGGGTTCCTATCCCAAAGGGGACGCTGGAGACATTGGGCTGAAACGGGAAAACGCTGTTCTAGGGTTAAAACGAGGTCATGGGATTTTTCCAGCCAACCCGCAACCATACAATCCCAGTCATAAACGTCGCACACACATCTCACCCGGGCTCTATTTGTAATCTGATTTGCTGGCCGTAAAAATTTACGGGGAAGCGCCAAAAAAAGGCGCAAATTTAATAAAATGTTTGGGCCAGTTTTTAAAAACCTTAAATTTGCATGATCGGGAAAATTTTCCCGATCACCAAAAAAACCCTTTCCCGATTTAAAATTTTTGTCGATAAAATCGCTAAACACTGGGACATAATTTAAATACTTCCGGGTTTCTTCACTAGAGCCTTGAAAGTTAAAAGAGTTGGGCCAATAGGATAGTCACCATTTACCACTCCAGAACAGTCCCCATTCCATTAGCAGCTAACCAAAGGGTCAGAGACACTGGTAAAAAGGAAACCAGAGAAAAAGACAAAAAGTGGTCGGGGGCGGGCTGGGCCAGGGAAGGGGCTGCAAAAGGTTCAAAAAAATTTGAAAGCTAAATTTAAGGGGAAATATTTAAAAGGGGGAAATTTGAGAAAACCCCGGGGTTGAAAAAAAAGGTAACAGCCCCAAAAGCACAACACGAACGGGGAACTAGGACTGAAGTCATTAGGAAACAAAGTCCAGGCAAGGTGAGAAGGGAGGAGTTGCCAAATCAGCCCAGTGGTGGCAGAGGATAGGCTGGGGAAGCCAGACACTGGCGGACACGAGGGGATTAAATTCTTGCAGAGTCTGGCCGCACCTCCCTATAGCTTAGTGGAAACAGAATAAACAGCAGCATGGTGTTTGGAGCAGAAAAGTGACATGCAGCTTCATTTACATCACACACCACGCGGGAGGGCCGCATTAACCGAGTGAGTAGGTTGGCGCCTGCTGCCTGTGCGGGTTACTGGCATGACAAACATGAACAAAAAAAACTAAACTGAATATTTTTTATGTAATTCACTGGATAGGATAAAGAAGTTATGTTACAGTATGGTTTGTTGTGAATGTATCAATACCAGCTATATATATATTCTTTTTGTATCTTTTAATCCTACTATGGGACTTAACCCCAATATCTTTTAATAACTCAGATAATACACTGCAATAGCCCTGTAAATTGATGTACTATGCCTATATTATACAATTCAGCAGTATTCTGAATGCGAATTTCTACAAGCTAGATCATCACTTACACCATTTATCTGTGCCGCTTTCTTGGACAAGTAAGTATAGTATAGAAAGTAAGTGATTAATACTGGGATAAGCTATATCAACCTAAAATATAATATACTGTAAACAAGTGTTCTCGCCATGCTGTTTCACACAGCCTGCTTCACGCTCTCACTTACTGTTCAGGCTCTGGGTGATATTACAGCAGTGATTGGCATATCAGCTCTTCTATTCCTAGCTGAGACTGTTAGAGGAACATTGCTAATAGAAAGGTTTAAACAGTAAAGCATAAGGCAAAGAGAGATGGTTGATAACCTAGGAAAGCTTGAATACACTCATTTTGGTGATAATATGCCTTACAATATGCCTAATTTTCCCTGTTTCAATTTCCTTTTTACTACTACTGGTTATATTTGGCAAAAAAGACACAGTGAATTAAAATCAAAAATTGTGATTAAAAATCCTCAAACATACACTACTCACAAAAAGTTAGGGATATTTGGCTTTTGGGTGAAATTTATGGAAAACATAAACATATTTCAAGCTACATGATATTTTATCCAGAAAGTAGGCCATTTAAGTTGTAGCACGCAATGTTGATTTTCTCATCTCAAGCAATTGAATGAAATAAAAGCCAACAACAGTAGAGGGTATACATCATTAAAAAATGTCAATGTCTTAATAATGTATCATTTGGCCTTGAGCATCAATAACGGCATGATAACGACATCTCATGCTGTTCACAAGGCGTTATTAACTGCTGAGTACATCCCACGCTTCTTGAAGGGCACCCCTCAGGTCATTGAGGTTCAGGGGTACAGAGTTATGTGTTTCTACATAGTGACTCAGCTTTTCTAGGGGGCTCAGGTTTTCTAGGCGGTTCAGGTCTGGAAAAAGTGCAGGCCACTCTACTTGAGGTGCCCCAGTCTCCAACAGCAATTTTCTAATGATAAAGCCTTGATGATCTGGAGCATTGTCATCCATGAAGATGAAATTAGCCCTGTGTTGTTCATGCAGAGGCACAATGATTGGATTAATTATGTTATTCAAGTATTAGAAGCTACTCACTGTACCATTCACAAAACGTAGGGCAGTTCTGTATTGACTAGACACAACTGTCCACACTGTTACACCACCACCACCAAAGCCTCGTCTGGTGACAACAGTGACTGATGCATAGCACTCTTCTTGACATCTCCAGCCCCATTGACAACCATAATTTTTGCTTAGAGTGAATCGACTTTCATCAGTGAACAGCACTGAGGACCACTGGTCCCTCATCTAGCGTAGATGCTCCCTGGCCCATGCAAGATGATGATGTATGTGCCTGGTGGGGTGGTTCAGGTCATCTAGCACGCAGACCCCACTGATGTAAACAGTTACGAATGGTCTGACATGACACTTGGGTGCCTCTCACCTCCTTAAACGTGTCTGTAGTTGTATGGCATTCATCATACGGTTCTTCATTTCATTGTTCACAATGAAGCATTCAGCAGTATGTGATGTAGCCAAAGGCAAAAAATAGGAAAAAAAAGGCAGCACCACCAAAATTAAAAAAAAAAAAAAAATGTTAAGTTAATCACCCATGTCTTTACAAATGGCTATGTTTGGCTTGAAAATGACCTATGAAAGTGTTAAAATTAACATCACATGTTTTTTGAATTTTGGTGGTGCTGTCTCTTTTTTCTATTTGTGCATCATTATGGAGGATTTGGGTCTGAGTCCGGAACCTTGTACATCATTTTGCATACATTTTTATGAGCAGTGCTGTTTCCTTTACTAGTATATGTTGCCAAAGGAAACCACTTCTTTGCCTTTCTGTGGCTCTTCCAGTCTCTCTGTTGCAACCTGCTGATGACACTCTGTGACACTCTAAGCTTAGTGGCCACTTCTGTTTGAAAGCATCCTGCTTGATGTTTCGCAATGGTGAGGTACTGATGTTCAATTGTACAGTGTTGTCTTGGTCTCATGATGTCAAAATGTGAACCGCATAATGACGAGTATTGTATAAATTCCAACTGAAACTGATCCTCAAATTTATTGGGCAATTCAGAGATCAAACACTTGTTGAGAATTTTGCCATAAAGCTCCTTGTTAGAGATCAGCAAGTTGTGCAAAAAGAACTGAAACAGTGAACAGTTGGACATTCTAAAGTTAAAAAAAACCTGACATGGACGAACCACAAAATCTGTTGTTTTTAGTAAATTTTAAAAAGGAAGAAACTTCCATCACAATGATCTGCTCCTGGTTTTCAGTAAATTATACCTGTGCAAGTCAACCAGGTACCGGGACCATGGTTGCATCAGTAATCACATCTCCGATAAACATTTTAAAGTTGAGAGATATATATATTTAAAAAAAAATGTAAAGAAATGTGTTCATCCTGAAATTTCAACAAAAAGCCAATTATCCCTAACTTTTAGTGAGTAGTGTAAATAGTAATGCCTAATATGTTTACTAGAATCCTCCCTCCACTACTTCAATCACTCTGGTTCTCCATCATGTGTAATCATACTGGGTCAAAGGCGAAATCAAAAGGAACTACCGAACAGCAGTAGAATCATACTCAAGAAAAGATGGCACAAACACTTTAAGTTTCACATAAAGTTGTTGATACCCAGTTTCCCCAAAAATAAGACAGCATCTTATATTAATTTTTGCTCCTAAAGAGCACTATTTCTTATTATCAGGGGATGTCTTATTTTTCCACAAATAAATTATAGCATGCTATACTAGTGTGTGTGTGTTATTATATATATAGAACTATATATATATATATATATATAGATATATATATATATCTATAGATATCTTAAAGGGAACCTGTCACATAGGTTGTACACCCCTTGCTGCACAAGCTAGTGTCAGACCTGCTGTTTCCAGCGCTGTGTCCCTTATTCTGTAAGATGCTGTCGTTTTAGAGTATTCACCCCTCAAATCTTATTCATGAGTAGGTGTTAGCTTCGCCCACCAAAGGCTAGCACCGCCCACTGACAGTTATTCACATGTTTCTACCTATTCAAAGTAATAGGTTTGTCAGTTGAGGTGGGCGGGGTTAGCCTCAGATGGGCGGGGTTTGAAAAAACTGACACTCTGAATGACTCTTTGAATGACCCTTCTGGCTGAAAACTGCAGATTTGAGCAAAATATTTGGGCAAAATATTCATGCCAGCTTTATGTCAAACTATGTGTGAACTGTGGGAGCCACAAATTACACCTGATGGCTACAAGATAAGACGCAGAATTACTGACCCCTCCGTCACGTCTCACAAGTTTCCAGATAGTTGATTTCTTGACCTGTTGTAAATGACTTCTCTGCTTATATTGCATTTTGTTATTTTTAAGAATTCTAAGATCCTTTGAAGGTCCGTGTCTTTTGTGTATAAAAAGTCTGTAAATTTTCAGTTCTTATATAACACCATGTCTGAAGAAGGGAGCTAGTACTCTCGGAAGCTCACCATCAAATATACTCAGTTAGCCTGAAAAAGGTATCGCCTGATTTCTTCATCCTTCTACTACCTTGTACACAAACATCTTCTCAGTATCCATCTAGGGTTCCTTGGGTCCATCAGAGGAAATGATTTTGAGAGTCTGTCCTTCTATACAGAACATATGCATATACATTTTAATTGCATAATAAACTTTACCAAAGTCTTACACATAGATCATATAATACATAAACACTTCACTCCATAAGTACTAGACCACTAAAATCAGTTCCAAACAAGGATGTCTTCTGTTGCACTTTTGGGGTCCATTATTGTGTCAGAGACTGCTTTCACTGAAAGAGCCTCGAGAATCCTGTAGGGGTAGTTCACCACCTCTAAATTCCCTTTCTTCTCATGTCCTCCATTTTTCAATGCAACTTGTCAACAGAATTTCAGAAATCCAAATTATATGAATATAAAGTATCTTTAGTATCAGTTTTTTATGGGATGACTTCCTTAGTAGAGCTCACACATGATATATTTTCTGGCTATACCTATTAAATCTTCTACATTGTTTGTACCTCTAAATAATTCATATTATAGTACGTTCATATTTTTTTTTTCTAGGGCTCACACTTACCAGGAGTAAAATGTTATCTTTCCATGCTTTCTCCATCGATCAATTAATTTGCAAAACTGGGTCCATTGAAATATTGTTCTCCTAGTTAATGGAACATCTCATTGATATACCATTAACATTTAAAGTGGAAAAAATCTTTTAGAAGAATAAGCACTAGTACGCTGGATGCAATAAATGTTGTTTGGTGTTTAACCCCTTTCCTCATTCTATGCTTAAAAGATATTAATATTTTAAAGAACCTCTGTGGTTCCCCTTACTGAAAAGGATATTAACTAGGAAGCTTAGCATTTTAAGTATAATTACAGACTTAGGAAAAATAAGTATGACAGATACTGCATGACGATATTGCGGCACAGAAGGTTTTCTCAACTATTTTAATGCTTTACAATAGCTTTTATTTACAGATAAGAGAAAATGACATGAAAAGTGTAACGGTTGTCTTACTGGAACGGCAGGCCTAAAGTGTGGATCCTATGGAGCACCGCAAGCGGTGGTATAAGTCACATCAGGGAGCAGAGTTTAAGTAGTTCCTGGTATTCACTGGGAGACTACCAGGTTGCTACCTATGATGCAACTTGCTTGTGGTGGCAGCTGGGGCTCAGAGTGGTACAAAATTGGCTCAAGGTTCGTGATGGAGGGATGGAAGCAGGAGGGATCTACTATATGGTAATCACTGGAAAAACAGAGGAAAAGCTTTCTCGCATAGGTTATGGGCACTATGGGTCCGGCAGGGGAATGAGGAAGAGGCAGGGATAAATAGGGTCAGCGCTGGTGATAACAAATCACTGGCCACTAGCCCTTTAAATTTCACAGAGCTGCTGGCAAGAACATGATGAGGAGCGAGAAGAGGTAAGTCCTGGCCAGGAGTACGAGTGCTGACTAACCTAGACTGATTAATTTACATGGTATCAAAGGGCCACATGTATGAAAACTGTAATCATACATGTGGCCCAAAGTGTCAAACAAAATGATATAATAAAATATTTACAAAAATGTGAGCCGTTTACTCACTTTTGTGAGATACTGTACGCTATATAGCATATAATATATAGTTGTGAATGTATGATTACATAACATACATATACAAGTGTATCATGCTCTATGACTCCACTGCGGCATTCATTGAGATATCTTTTTCACTGACATAGCCCTGAAACATGAGGTAGATGGGGCCATAGTCATATTTACAGTGGTGGCCAAAAGTATTGGCACCCCTGCAATTCTGTCAGATAATACTCAGTTTCTTCCTGAAAATGATTGCAATCACAAATTATTTGGTATTTTTATCTTCATTTAATTTGTCTTCAATGGAAAACCACAAAAAGAATTGCCATAAAGCCAAATTGGATATAATTCCACACCAAACATAAAAAAGGGGGTGGACAAAAGTTTTGGCACTGTTTGAAAAATCATGTGATGCTTCTCTAATTTATGTAATTAACAGCATCTGTAACTTACCTGTGGCACCTAACAGGTGTTGGCAATAACTAAATCACACTTGCAGCCAGTTGACATTGATTAAAGTTGAATCAACCTCTGTCCTATGTCCTTGTGTGTACCACATTGAGCATGGAGAAAAGAAGTAGACCAAAGAACTGTCTGAGGACTTGAGAATCCAAATTGTGAGGAAGCACGAGCAATCTCAAGGCTACAAGTCGATCTCCAAAGACCTGAATGTTCCTGTGTCTACCGTGCACAGTGTCATCAAGAAGTTTAAAGCCCATGGCACTGTGGCTAACCTCCCTAGATGTGGATGGAAAAGAAAAATTGACGAGAGATTTCAACGCAAGATTGTGTGGATGGTGGATAAAGAACCTTGACTAACATCCAAACAAGTTCAAGCTGCCCTGCAGTCCGAGTGTACAACAGTGTCAACCCGTACTATCCGTCGGTGCCTGAATGAAAAGGGACTGTATGGTAGGATACCCAAGAAGACCCCACTTCTTACCCCGAGACATAAAAAAGCCAGGCAGGAGTCTCCCCAAACTTACCCGAGAACGCCTAACAAGTTTTGGAAGAAGGTACTCTGGTCAGATGAACCAAAAGTAGAGCATTATGGGAAAAGGCATCAACATAGAGTTTACAGGAAAAAAAAAAGGGGCATTCAAAGAAAAAAAAACGGTCCCTACAGTCAAACATGGCGGAGGTTCCCTGATGTTTTGGAGTTGCTTTGCTGCCTCTGGCACTGGACTGCTTGACCGTGTGCATGGCATTATGAAGTCTGAAGACTAGCAACAAATTTTGTAGCATAATGAAGGGCCCAGTGTGAGAAAGCTGGGTCTCCCTCAGAGGTCATGGGTCTTCCAGCAGGACAATGACCCAAAACACACTTCAAAAAGCACTAGAAAATGGTTTGAGAGAAAGCACTGGAGACTTCTAAAGTGGCCAGCAATGAGTCCAGACCTGAATCCCATAGAACATCTGTGGAGAGAAATCAAAATGGCAGTTTGGAGAAGGCACCCTTCAAATCTCAGGGACCTGGAGCAGTTTGCCAAAGAAGAATGGACTAAAATTCCAACAGAGCATTGTAAGAAACTCATTGATGGTTACCGGAAGCGGTTGTTCGCAGTTATTTTGGCTAAAGGTTGTGCTACCTAGTATTAGGCTGAGGGTGCCAATACTTTTGTCTGGCCCATTTTTGAAGATTTGGGTGAAATGATCAATGATTTGATTTTTGTCTCATTCTGTTTTGTGTTTTTTCATTGCAAGCAAAATGAATAAATATATTAATACCAAAGAATATGTGATTGCAATCATTTTCAGGAAGAAACTGAGTATTATCTGACAGAATTGCAGGGGTGCCAATTAGTGTTGAGCGATTATTATTGACAAAGTTGAAATCGGCACGGTATTTACGTTGATCGGATTTTGTCGATCACGCGATAATTTAGGTTAAAATCTGTGCATAATCTATTAATATCGAGCCATTTTCGGCGCTTCCTGTCATTTTGGCGGCCAGCAAATCAGCTTACAGAATAGAGCAGGGTGAGATGTGTGTGCGACGTCATGACTGGGATGTGTATGCTTGCGATTGGCTGGAAAAATCACATTACCTCATTTTACATAGAACAGCCCTTCCTGTTCTGCCTCAGTGTGTGTCAGCATCTCATAGCAGTTGGACGTGCACTCTGCCTCTGTCCAAACAGCTCAGCGAAATTATTCTATTTGTTCACAGAGACAGCTCTACTTTTAGCTGTGATCTTTAGAACTTAGTTAGATCAGAGATTTGCAGATTTTAGGTAGTTAGGCAGAAAATTTTAAAGAAGCATCTACCGCTGTAAAGTCACGCGGGAGAGTGGGGGTGGGGGCGAACACAGACAAGCTCTTTAAAGAATACTGGATATTGTTCACCCAGACTTAGTGTAGACATTGCATTGCAATAGCTTTATTATTAACAGTTTTCTATTGAAATATTATTTGGATATTGGGCAGCCTGAACTTATATTAGGATACAGATCTTTTCTAGTAACTGTAGGTCTATTTGTTAGGTGCAAAACTCCACTTTTATTATCAGTATACATTTCAGATAGGTGTTCTTTATCAATTTTGCCCAGTCCAGCTTTTTTGATATAGGGCCCCCTTGCAGTTAAATTTGAATCCAGCAAATTTTTTAGTCATCACAGTTTGATAGGTGCCAAAAAATTACTTTTTATTATCCTTATACATTTCAGATTTGTGTTTTTTTCACTTTGGCGCAGGCCAGCTTTGTTGATAGAGCCACCTTGCAGTTAAATTTGAATCCAGCAATTTTGTAGTCACCACAGGTGAATTGATAGGTGCCAAAAATATCTTTTATTATCCGTATACATTTCAGATTAGTGTTTTTTTTCACTTTGGCGCAGGCCAGTTTTGTTCATAGAGCCACCTTGCAGTTAAATTTGAATCCAGCATCTTTGTAGTCACCACAGGTATACTGATAGGTGCCAAAAATACCGTTTATTTTCTGTATACATTTCAGACAGGTGTTTTTTCACTTTTGGTCAGTCAAGCTTTGTTGGAGGTACCTAGCACTTAAATTTCATTCCAGCAATTTTGTAGTCACCCCAGGTGAATTGATAGGTGCCCAAAAATACCTTTTATTATCCGTAACATTTCAGATACGTGTTTTTTCACTTGGCGCAGGCCAGTTTGTTGATAGAGCCACCTTGCAGTTAAATTTGAATACAGCAATTTTGTAGTCACCACAGGTTGATAGGTGCCAAAAATACCTTTTATTATCCGTATACATTTCAGATACGTGTTTTTTTCACTTTGGCGCAGGCCAGCTTTGTTGATAGAGCCACCTTGCAGTTAAATTTGAATCCAGCAATTTTGTAGTCACCACAGGTGAATTGATAGGTGCCAAAATAACTTTTATTATCCGTATACATTTCAGATACGTGTTTTTTCACTTTGGCGCAGGCCAACATTGTTGGCAGAGCCACCTTGCAGGTAAAATTTAATCCAGCAATTTTGCAGTCACCACAGGTGAATTGATAGGTGCCAAAAATACCTTTTATTACCTGTATACATTTCAGATAGGTGTTTTTTTCACTTTTGGACAGTCAAGCTTTGTTGATAGAGGTACCTAGCACTTAAATTTGAATCCAGCAATTTTGTAGTCACCACAGGTGAATTGATAGGTGCCAAAAATACCTTTTATTATCCGTATACATTTCATATACGTGTTTTTTTTCACTTTGGCGCAGGCCAGCTTTGTTGATATAGACACATTGAAGTTAAATTTGAATACAGCAATTTGTTAAATCCCCCACGGTTGATAGGTGCCAAAAATACATTTTTTTCTCAGTATACATTTAAGATACGTGTTTTTTTCAAGTTGGCGCAGGCCAGCTTTGTTGCTAGAGCCACCTTGCAGTTAAATTTGAATCCAGCAATTTTGTAGTCACCACAGGGGAATTGATAGGTGCCAAAAATACCTTTTATTATCTGTATACATTTCAGATACGTGCTTTTCCACTTTGATGCAGGCCAGCTTTGTTGATAGAGCCACCCTTTCAGTTTAAAATTTGAATCCCCAATTTTGTAGTC